>QVRM01004660.1:0-85738 GCA_003439945.1 Dermanyssus gallinae | reverse complement strand
TTGTAGTCGCAAGGTTCTGTATAGACGTGAAGCTTGGGCCGACTCCTTCTGAAGGATCCGACGAAGTGACCAGTGTGGTTTCTGTCACCGTTCTGCCGATGCTGTGATCGTCCGTCATTATGATTGCCTGAGATCGCTAGTAACCGTCAAAAGCGCCAATAATGGTTGTAGCGCATTCGTGATTGACTTAATCATTTTGACAACTCGGATTTTTACAGATATTAAGTCCCGGACTAATCCGGACGACCCGTGAGGCCACTGGTTTGCGAGGTCCCCAGAGACGAGTGCGGGTCACCTTCGTTCGTGGCTTGGCTCGGGGGACGCTGCTTCGGTTGCCGCCCTAGGCCGGGGGTAGAAGGAGCTGCGGCGTGGCGTTTTCACTAACCGCGATGCCACGAACCACCGAGGCATATGTCACCCCTCCCGTGGAGGCAGAAGCTAGTCCAGCGACATTAGAGCCTTGTAAAGAGGGTGCAGGAACTGCCAAGGCTTCGTTAATTGATGCATCCCGGATGAGTAGCACGAACCTGGTGAAGGGTTTGGCTATTCATCAAAATACGATTTCTTTCTCTCAGGTAAAATAGTCTTGGGCAGCTGGGTGACTTTGCGTCGTGGGGGTCCCCCGCAGTTAGACACATTTAGGCGGGTTCAAACAATCTGCCGCAAGGTGGCCCTCCTTTGCCACAGTTGCGACAAGCCTTGGGAAGTGAACAGTTAGCCGCCATATGGCCAACCCTGGAACAGTTGAAGCAGACTCTGGGCTGGTCCGGTTCTAGAACCACCGCATGCGAGCGATAACCCAAAAACACTGACGCCGGTGGTTGACGGTCAAAGAGTCAAGATAACTTTCGGCAGAGGCCTCTTTTGATCACCAAAGAGACGATCAGTCTTCGGGCAGCTGTGACGCCAACGTTTGTCAGCTCCGTTACGATCTCTTCCTCGTTAGCGAGGTGCATACTCCTTGAATCCTGGCCTTAAACGAGGCCAAGCCCGGGCAAGTGGCAGTCACCAGGATGTCATCTACACACGTTAGGCGTGACAGCTTCTGGGCCACATCGATGGAGGTGACGTTAATAAATATACTGCTCTTGTCGCCTGAAATACGACCCTCCGGCACCAGACTGTGAATTGCCTTAAATAGCCGTAACATCGAGCCTTCCTTGAAGTCGACGGAACTCCCGTCAGGATTCTCCTTGTGTCTGAGACGAACCCTGAATGCTCCAAATGTTCCTGAGCTGGCTTCATTTTTTCAGGCCGTGGTCTAGCTGGCCCTTTGCTCCCACATTCACGGTCTTTTTTTCCCCTCGCGCTGGTGACAACGGTAAAATCGTCGTGACCGAGGGCTCATCACCACCGAGTCAGCATCGGCACCCTGCCTTCTTCGCTTTACACCCGCGGATATGTTACTCATGGCGCTAGTGGGCCTCGATATATCATTTCCGGCTGTAGGTGCATCGGCGCGAATGTTCGCTATGTCCAGGCTAGCAGGAGGGTACCACTGGCCGGGGCAGGGGCATTTGGGCCCATGATGAGGGAGTTTCACATTCACAGTCGATGCCTCGTATAGTTATATCTCACCAAGTATATGTATATATGTCACCAATGTATAAATGTATGTCACTTTTTTTATATATTATATATATATATGTCACCTTCTGTATGTTATGTCACCAGTGTCTTGTATATATATGTCACCAAGGCAGAGTGATTGTTTTACAAACAGTCACACTGGCGCCAAATGTAGGCGCGTGCACGCACGCGGAATCAGCCGGTTGCCAAAACGGCTCCACCGTCTAAATTGACGGAACGAGAGCCGTGTTATGCCGTGGCTGTTATGGCGCACAAGCAATAAAAGTACACTACACAGGAGGACCGGTGAACTGAGCGGCACCTCACGGTTAACCAGTGAAACAGTTTAGCGTTTTGGACGAAGCGCAAGGTGAAGGCGATCCGATCCGACTGGGCCACTGCCAGGTCAGGCCGTGGCAAATGAGCTAGGTAACCCTCCACTATTTGCACTAGCCACCGAAAACACGTCCGCACACCTCGACGTTCGAACGCCGAATCCTCTATATATATGGTTTAGGAGTATAGTTAAATTCACCTAGTAGGATCTTAATATGTTATATAGCGCAAATGACGGCACTCAAGTAAACTGACTATTGTATGTATCTAGGTAACGCTTTGTAAAATGTAAATAATGTCCCCCTTTGACAAAATAAAGGTGCATTTGAATTTTATTGAATGAATATATGTATTGCACATATTAAAATAGTTTAAATTAATCAGATATATTATTTAAAAAGCATGCGCTTGTTACCGTCTTTTGATGTTCTTCGAGCTATAAACTCGTGGTGTTAAACATAATAAAGTGCATTTGTGCACTCTAATATATGCGGATATATTCAATAGGCGCTCAGGCATCTACGTCATATGCGCAGTAGGAGACAACCAATCGCACGTGCTACTACTACTTAAATAAATGAGAGACTGGAATAAGAAAGTAGCTAAATCGTGGAGTCCGAACCAGGTCTCAGGAGAACAAAAAATGAGTACAGCCGTGTTATCGAATGTATTTTTTAATAGAGTGGTAACTTTAATTTCAATCGCCTATAATATATAGGCGATTGAAATTAAAGTTACCAGAAACAGCAGTTTAGTTTTACCCTACGTGGGACGCCTCAAGATGCAAATCGACGTCAGTGTGACCATTTTGACATCTAAACGCACCACAGCTTATCAAACCTCAATTGGCCAAACAACAGGCAGTGCGATGACAGCTAAGCTAAAAATACCTTTACGCACTCACTCAACTTCAGTGAGTGTACGTACAAATGTGTAATATTGAATGCACATTCCATATCAAATGCATCTTAAAAAGGTGGGTACCACATTAATCTTACCTGTATACATAAGGACCGAGCTCACGCACAATAGGTATTTGTCCAGCCACAAAGTCATCATAATTGGTCAAGTTGAATACGTAGAGTGAGTCGTACAAATTAATCGGCTTCATAAATATCCTTCCCATTGTAGAATTTATCAGTAGAGGCCCAGGCCGTTCCCGACGCATTTCTCCCAAAGTCCAGACAAATGAGCCAATGTCCACAGCTATCAAAACAATTACAGCTGCTGCAATTCAGACACCGCAAGCAAATGGTCAACGTAGGCATACAATATGCTTTACAGTTACAGAAGACGGTAACGTGACGATGACTATAGCAGTGACTCACTTAGAGGCAGAAGGGGACCCTTTAATATTCACCCTGCAAAAAGTATATGGGGAATACCTCAACCACGACAAGGCCTTGGGTGTGGACGACTTCGCGGCCAAGCGTATAACTTCAGACTCAAATCCCGGCTACTTATTGGTTAAATTGGCTAAATGTCTAATTAGTAGTACTATCAGCGCCATTTAGCATGTGTGGACAAAGTGGTCATTATATATATATATATATATATATATATATATATATATATATATATATACATATATATAATGACTTTTTAAGTTAGCCGGCTAGATAACCGTAAAGTACGAAACACATCAAAAGCGGATTACTACAATGTACACGGATCGTCGTGCAATTAAGCGATTCATCTACGATATCCACATTTACACGTTAAACAGCCCGAAAACGGCGACTTTGATGGATAAACATTAGGCTTTATTAATATTTTAGCCCGATAGACACAGCCACGTATAATACTATAAACCCAATTCGCCCAGGCTGGCCGAGTTAGCCCAACGTCAGGCAGTTCTCCGACCGTTTTATGCCCTTCCTGAATCGACCTCCTCAATTTTTTGCCAGTGTGGCTGTGGGGCCCCGTCGGCGTTGTAGGATCCTACGGTCATTCGTGCACGCGCAACACCGGGATCGGATGGACGCATGATAATGAACAACACTTTTTGCAGCGCCGCTCACCACGGGTTTTCCTCAATCCGAGGGCATACCTCATACCCCCATTTTGCTAATTGAATCCTGGCGCATTTCGGCTCGTCATCGCGGCCGGCAAGTAGAGCAGGTCAAACGACGCAAGTATTTAAGCCTAAGCGCTAACTCACTTAACTTAAGCGGTACTACAAGGTTTGCAACCGCACAAACCGAATAGTAACCACAAGCTACCGCAAAGGTAACTTGTCGTTGTGTTGGCAGGAGTTAAGCCCCTCTTTCTCACTAAAGACAAGGAATACATTTTCCCTCACGCCAGATTGTATGTAAAGTTAACTTACCAATCATGAATATTTGGATAAAGTTTAGCTTCATGGCCGAATGCAGGCACAGCAGCTGACGAAAACAAGTTCACCTGAAATTGGTTGTGTCAGTTACAGCCAAATGCAGTCAATTGTATATGTAGGTAGCACACGACGTACGACCACAACGTATAAGCCAACGATAGTTTAAACATCGTCGTTAACTTAACATTATGCTCTATTCTCAGATCAAGAAGTTACTTGCAATTTATTGCTCAGTTAAAAACTCTGTCGCTTTCGTTGCAGTATATATATGTATATATATATATGGAATTTAGTTCGGAAACTTAAAATTGACTCTTTTTTTGCAGTAGACACAGTCAGCGCCGCTAATAAGCTACAAAACAGTCCTATAGTAGTAGCAGATAAATAACGAAGAGCTAACAAGAGCAACCTTAGAAAAAATACTAAATAACTATTTCTAATGCAATCCTCTAGATTTGTAAAGTACGACACACATAAACACCCTGATTTCCATAAAAATTAACACGACGTCATATAGTTAGGCAATCTTTGACATTCATATTAGTGAACCGCCTGGAAACAAACATCATTGGTAAATAAACAATGAATATCTTTGAGATAGTGCTACGATACAGAAAGCACGCATAACATTGACGATTATGGGGTGACGCAAGGATCGTCCATTAGGCCCCTGCTCTTCAAAATATACGCACTTGAGCTCCTAAAAGTGGTTCTACAAGGTGTCACTCATCTCTAAATCGCGGACAATTTACGAATATACCTAGGAGTCGACAATCCCACAAGTATCATTCAGCTAGCAATTTCAAACATTGAAAACTGGTGTTGTGAGGATAGGGTGCAAATGTGTCTAAGGTTTTTTTGAAAGGTCTCAGAAATGCATAATGCACAAGCGCTACTAGCAGCTAGCAGCAGCTAGTATGGGACTCGCACCCACTAAAACTGATATCCTCCCCACCCCCCCCAAGTCCCGGGATTGCATTGGCACTACTTTGACAACCCTGAGAGGGGAGTCTCGTGTTCTAGCGCCCTATGCACCTAGCCAATGCTTGCCCGTTCTGGGGAGATGCGTCGGGATCCTCCAGAGAGCCTATCTGCTCTCTCTCTTCTCCCTCCCTCAGCTCCCCCTCTCGACTGCGGAGTTTTTCCCCTCAGCTCGGGCGTCGCAGAGGCACGTGCTCCCGCAAGGGCCGCGCAGTGCACGATCGTGTGTTCGACGTCATCCGCGTCCCCGGAGGAGCATAAGACGCAGATGTCTACCGGGGCCTTGCCGATGCGCATCATATATGTCTGGAACTGGCCGTGTCCTGTGAGCACTTGTGTTGTGGTGTACGACAGCTCCCCCAGCTGCTTGTCATACCACCAGCGCAGATCCGGTATCAGTCGGCAAGTCCATTGACTGCCAGTGTCGCCCTGGGGATTTTGCCATTCAGTGTTCCACAGTTCCAGTGTCTTCTGTTGTGCACGCGCGAGGTCCCAGTTTCCGTCAAGACGGCGTTCGCTTCTCTCTCTGGCCAGGAGATCCCAAGGTAGCTGGCGGGCCAGTACTATCAACGACGCCCCTCCCTCTCGCTGGAGGAGCCGTGCAAGATTTTGCGCGACCCCAGCGACCTTGCGGGCGACGTGCGCGATATGCGCCGCACCCGTAAGTCCGGTGTCCAGGATGACCCCCAGATACTTAGCCTCCTTCTTGATTGCTATGGGTTGGCCCGAGAAAGTCAGATAGAGCCCCCTCGTGCGCTTTCGCCCAGTGAGGTAAAATGCCTCCGTTTTTTTATTGAAGATTCAGTTGAAGATGATGCTCACGCATCCACTCGGCCACTTTGTCCAGAGCAATATTTGCCAGCTCCTGTAGTTGAGTTTCCTGTCTGGCTGTCACCACCAACGCCAGATCATCGGCGTATGCTAAAAGTTTCTACACCGTCAGGCAGACCCTCCATTTGCAAGACTCCGTCGTATGCGATGTTCCAGAGAACCGGGCCAATTACGGATCCCTGCGGGACCTCCGAGCTTTGTTCGTACTCGCTGTCTCCCGCTCTAGGAGTCCTTTCTTCCAGGTAAGATGATATTATCCGGCGGACGTAGGGGGATATTCTCCGTCGTTTCAGCGCAGCCTAGTTGACTGTGTTAAAAGCGTTACGAACATCCAAGAGTATTAAAAGCGCGTATAACCTGGTTTTTAAAGACTTCGTGGTCTCTTGTCTGGCGTGATGTAAAACCCGTTGCAGTGCGTCGAGCGGTGAGCGGCCCCGTGGGAAACCGAATTGATGTTCCGACAAGGCCTGTTTTGAAATGTGCGTGATGTGCCGTGGTGTCATCAGATGGCAGTTCGCCACTGTATACACTCTGTAACCACGCAATACCGGCAGTTAAATCATTTAATTATCTTGGTTGATTATGGCCCCTTAATTAGACTTCTCTAAACATATTACTGCCTTTGTCACTTCTACTGCAAAATTATGTAATGCTATATTTAGATGCTTCTTTCTAAAAAATCCTGTTTTCTATGTGAATTTGTACAAAACCTTAGTCTTACCCAAATTCCTTTACTGTGTAATACTCCTCGTGAAAGCGTATCTCTTGCGCCAATGCAAAGATTACACGAACGAGGTGATCTATCGCTGTATAGAAAATGTGCTTTCTCGGGATTGACCATACCGTGCTTAAATATGTAGATAATGGAATACGAAGTGGAGTGAATATTAGATCTCTGGATGTTGCGCGCTCAGTGAAGATAAACAATACATTCTCATGGAGAGTTACATGAAATCTGCGAAATGGAGGGATTTTATATAAATGTTAAATATTTTGTTTAAAAAAACAGTGTTTATCTATAAATAGGAGCATTCGACTTAACTAACTGTTAGCACCAATCATGTAGATTTTTTTTATACCCTTGAATTATTTATCATGTAGATTGTTTTTAACCTGTTCACCTTTGGAGGTAAATCTTCTTGTGCATTAAAAACATAACTAGGGACCTACCTGAGGGCTGCTTGTAGAGTGCATCCATAACCATTCTATGACCATGAAACCGACAAACACTTTAACAAAAATACTTTGACGTCGAAAATCAGCCGGGAGGAGTAGTTTGAAATAGTTCCGCTTGCGCACCACCTAATCATCTCTGAAAAACACTGCCACACCTCCACCCGACTCGTTACGGCAATCCACTGATTTTTTTTATATATTTATAATTTATTATTTTAATTAAAAATATATATAAGTTTATAATTAATTACCTAGAAAGCGGCTGCCTGCTGTTGTGAGTTATTAGTTTTCGATAGCGCGATAATTGCGGTGAATTCCGCAAAAAGAGCCAGGCTCTATTCTAAGCTTCGTGGCGTTAAATGTTTGACTAGTTGTCATAATATAATATTACAGTGGCGACTATTTGCGGCTGGCAAGAGCGTCAATCTTGATGTCGGTTGTCACGTCCCTTCAGTAAGTAAGTAAAGTTTTCGGGCTGACCCTCAGCCAAGATTTAACGTCCACGGAACTGTTTTTCACATTGCTTCATAGACGGACCCCCATAAATACAAATGTGCAACAGGTGGGGCTCGAACCCGCGCACCTATAGTCTCCTCCGGTTGCGAGGCGCAGATTTAGGCCACCACGCCACCGGGCTCGACGTTACCTTTAATCTAACTAAGGTGTACTTAGTATGGAAGTAGCGCAAAGCAATTTTGCAGGGACTGGCGAAGTTTTCAAATTAGCTCGGCAATGGCCGCCAGCCAAACTTGTACCTGTAATATTTTGAACCAAGCTGTTTGCTTTAAAAACCTATTCTAAGCAGCATATAGAATGCTGCGTTGCGCTTTGTAGGATTGCCGCCAAAATTTTGTCATTGGGTTAACAGCGGTTGTATTTCTAAAGAGATGGGGGTTCCCAACATTGAGTAACAAAAATGTTGTAGATAACACATAACAAATAAGTAAACAACAAAAGTCACGTAAAGCTCCCACCACCTTACTAAAAGAAGACCTTTATAAATCATCCGCATTGACCGACTCTTTGGCGTAGTTAGAAAACTGGTTTCGGGACTTAAACGTTTGGTGTGAAAATCGTATCTCATCTAGCCATGACTAGGTCGTTTATTTTATTCAGGCGGATTCACAATAAGGCGGCCCCTTTGGACTCTCGGGTGTTTTGCTATCGATCTAGTTAAGAGCTTGTGGATTTGTTATAAAGCCATTTGGATTTTTAATGTATCTGTGCTGAGATTGGCTGGTGATCTCGACTTTATTGACAAGTTCGTCTGATAGGGACTAAGACTTTCTGGCGACCCACACTCTGCTAAATTGATTAAAAACCTCAGCATAAACTCGCTTTATTGTCTGCTTAACTTGACGTTGCTGGTAGATGCATAACTGTTCGCCAACGGTCTAATTGTTGTAAAAAGACATCACGCGTAAACCGACATCAAGTTTGCTAAAGTCAAGTCAAGTTAAAAAAACCTTTATTCAAGGGTCATATGTGCCTAAGTATACATTGTTTTAAACAAAATAATTAACATCTGAATATAATTAGAACATACATCAGGTCTGTCGGCTTTGCAGACTTCGTGGAACTCTCCACGAGAAAATATTGTTTACCTTCATTGAGCGCGCAACTTCCAGTGATCTAACATTTACTCTACTTCGCAGTCCATTATCTATGCATGTAAACATGGTCTGGTCAGTCCCGAGACAGCACAATGTTTTATACAGCGCCAGATCACGTTCGTGTAACGTACGTATTGGCACAAGAAATAGGCTTTCACGAGGAAAATTACATCTTTTTGATGTCCGTCTGGTAAATTTGGCCTATATCCTCTCAATGGCATTTTTACATTTTGCCATATAAGAAGCCCCAACCTGGCTGCAGTAGAGGAATATAGATAAGACTAGACTTCTGTACAAATTCACATAGAAATCAGGATTTTTTCAAATGAAACAGTAAAATATGGTATTACATAGTTGTGAAGCAGAAGTGACGGTGGCAGTAATATGTTAAAAGAAGTCTAATTTAGGGGTTACAATCGCACCAAGATCTCGAAAAGATTTAACTACTAGTATTGCATCGTTGGCGGGTGTATACAATGGCGAACTGCCATCTGACGACATCACGGCACATTTAGGCACAGATATTTGCATCCTATTCTCACAACACCAATTTTCAATGTTTTTAATTGCTAGTTAATAATACTTGTGGAATTGTTGACGGCTGAGTATATTTTTAAATCGTCGGCAAATAAGAGATAAATGACATCTTCTGGAATCACTGTTGGGAGATCGAGGGCGTATATTTTGAAGAGAAGGGGCCCAATGCACGACCCTTGCGGTACCCCTGAAGTGCAGGGGAAGGAGTCACTTTCTACGTTACCGACATTGACGGTAAATTTTTATACCGGTAAGGTATGCTAAAACCCATTGACAAGTTGTGGAATCATTACTTTCTAATTTTTGTAACATACTTTTTTTATTTACCTTGTCAAGTGCCTTTGAAAATTAAAATATATGCAATGAAATGTTCTAAGATTATTTATATGTAGACTTTAATCGTGGATCATAGAGATAAGTTGTGTGCCTGTGGAACGGCTCCTGGCAAAGCGATGCTGATTAATGTCAATAATTTGTTACACACAAAAAGTTTTCAATATGATCAACAATTAACTTCTCCATTAAAATACACGCAATGGACAGTTGAGTCACCGGCCGGTAGTTATCCACTGAATCCTTAGCACCTTTTTAAATATAGACGTTACAATTGACCTTCGAAATAATAAAGGGACTTGCCCATCACAAGACGATCTCTGGAAAATGTACAGCAATGATTCGGCGATAAACTCACAAGTGTTTTTATAAAAAAAATAGTGGAATACCGTCTGGTGTAAAACTGCACTTGTCCTTGAGTGTTTTGATCTTTTTAATTATGTCCTCGATTGAGGTTAAAAGCTGCTTACGAATTGTCTGGTTATGACGTCTTTCTATACGCACGCGATCTGTCAGTGACGACGGCTGATCATCCGGAGGTGTATATACAGAGGAAAACAGTTTAGAGAATACCGCCGCTTCACTTCGGTTATTGTCAATGAGTACATTATCGACTTTTAGTAAGGGTAGTCCTCACGACCTCAGAGTCGCTTACTCGCGTCGCAAACAAATTATTTAGCATCCTTAAAAAATAGTTTTGATTTCCTCAAGAATTCTCAACAGTGTCGAGGCCTTCCTACGCTTCACTGAGATGCTTTCAGTCGCATCTTCGGTCATGAGCTCCTCTAACTATCGAACATGGTTTCGCAAACTCGTCATGTTGGGATTAGTATTATTGTTTCTTTAGGGTTTAAATACCTAATAAGAAAGTGTATATAATCGACAAATGTATTATACATCTGCTCAATGTCAACACATCTTGTAAAGAATGTTGTCCAGTTTACGCTCGCAAGATTTGTACAAATCGAGTCATAATCAGCCTTCCAGAAGTTGAACCCACCACCCGGCCCTAAGAAATGGGAAGAAGGGACCAGAATCAAGAAGCTGAGAGCCCGATGATCTCTAGCTATAGGGAATCCACGACTGCTGGCTCCGTGACGAGCTCCTTCTCAGATGTAATAAGCAAGTCGAGAATATTGTTTCTCCTTGTGGATTGCATAACAAGCTGATCTAAACCATTAATGATGCAAAAGTTGGTAAAAACCTTCTCTGGGCTGGTAGCATCACTTAAGCGCAGATTTGACCAGTCAGTGTCAGGCATGTTAACCAACCACGCAACCACGCAAATAAGATAATTGACATCAAATCAGAATTCTAGAACTTCTATTACATTTTCGATACGGGCCTTTCTTTGGGCGCCGGAGTTCGCATTGGTGACGTAACAGCATATGATTCGAATGATAATGTAATCATAAAGCATGTCTACCGCTACGGTTTCCGAGCGTGTGGATATCTCAATTCAGCGACAGTGTATTTCTTTGAGTGCTAAAATACACACTCCCCCACCCCTGGAAACTCGATCCATTCGATGCACCGAGTACCGGTCACCGAGTGAAACCTCTCTGTCACAAATTGCGCTAGTAAGCTATGTCTCTGAAATAAAAATTACATCGATGCTGTTTAATAAACAATAATCCGAAAGGGCATCCTTAGCGCCTGGAGGGGCTAACGGGCGGGCATTCAGATAAAAACAATTTCGACTAGTTTGAACACCCCCGGTTAATCGTGAATCGTTTCTTTCATCCGAGGTTGGTTGTACACCATAGCATTTCTGAGTGCCTCGACCGCAAGAGTCAGCTGCTCCAAGTGCGGCAGGACTTTGATGGGTGAGTTCGGTATCACCGGCTACGGCCGGTTTTTCAGTTGCCTTTCGTGACCTGGCGGCATCGACGGTGGACAATATTTGTTGCGGAAATGTGCCTGGTGCTGCTCGTTGAGGTTTGCAGGCTGTTTGTCTCGTTGGTATCGATCCTGACGACGTCTATTGTAGTTTTCGTTTCTCGCAGTTTGGCTGGTTTGGTGGGGGCCGGGAAACCCCGACGGGATGCGATGAGGTTGACGTTAAAAGCGCGTTTTTATGCGCAGGGGCAAGCGATGCCAACTGTTGGGCGGAGAACACTGGGGCGGCAATTTAGTCCAGATTGTTTTAATACAGCAGGTAAGCTGGAAAGAGGCCGGGATGTGGAGGTACTGGTGACAGAGGTGAAGGCGGTATGTTGAGCCGGGGGGGGGGGGTGGGGGGGAGGACCGGTAGGTGAAGGAAAGGGTGAAAGACGGTGTTGAAAAGGAGCGATCCCGGATTGATTGTTGAAGTTGTTTCTGCTGCTGCCGGCAACAGGGGAGAACATTGCCCGGTAGGAATGGTTAGCTAGCTGACGCCGAGTTGAACTGAACTGTTAAGCCCCAAATATCTGGTTTCTCTCCCAGGAAAACTGGCGGCTTCACGGGCGATAGGCCTGGCCGCCTGACTTGCCCCACGGCGGTTGAAATGGACACCATCGGTGTCCATCGACTGAGCTCAGCGCTGGATATACGAGAAGTCAGGATGAAACACGGCCGAATCTTTACATTTAGCCAACATTTTACCGGTGGCAACCTCGTAACACGCGCGGCGGTCTCTACCTTTTTTTTGGAGGAGGTATTAAATGCAGTTACGCACTATCGTTACGAGTTTATCTCTAGCAGTGTAGGACTCGACCCCAACGGCTGGATGTTACTCCGTTGAGACCCATACCCACTAAACGCACCTCCCCCCTTAAGCTTTACTCTTTGATAGCCCAGTCTCTACCTGAGCCGCCTTTTACTCCCGGAATAGAACAGACTGTCAGCATGACGTTGTTGACTTTCAGAGCGTCACCAGGTCATCCAGCTGATGCTGCCCCCGCCTTCACACCTCGACAATATCATCACTGGCTGGGCTCTTTAAGATGTCGTTTAGCCCGGCGTGCAGCATCGGGAGCTGGTCCATCGGCTGTGTGTTATATATTACTTCAGGTCCTCCATGTCGGATTTAAAAACACAATGTTTTTCCGACGTTAATACAATACTTATTATTACAAGCGGCCTGTTTGCCCACAGGCTCAAATATATTCGTTCCTTCACTTCTTTTTCAATTCTGCTTTTACAATGTATGCACATAAATGCTGTTCGGTTCTGAGCTTCTGAACAAGCCACCGCAGTATGTACATGCGATAGCTGATGTCACAAGGCAGGCTGGCTGGGTAGACGGTATCGAAAATGGGGCCCGCCGTCTTGTTGCGCGGGGCCCAGTCGGTGTGTCATAGTTGAAACTCATCTCCAAGGGGAGACGCGGCGCCTCAGGCAAAACAGCGGATCCTGATCTGTACATTATTTTTAATCTTAAATAGTATATTATTATTGTCACAAAAAATGCTTTGCTGCCTTTACGTACGCGACGCCAGATGCTTCTTATATAGTGCAGCGTTATCCTGCGTTAACTCCGATTAGCTGAGCAGCCGTTAGAATTTAAATTTGAAAGCACGACGGACCGCTAGGAGCCTTCCGACCGCTGCGCGGGTGGTTTCGTTATGCTTCACCCTGCTGAGAAGGACTTGTTTGAACTTTACAGCGGCCTGGCCTCCTACTTTTCAGTCGTACGGCTACACACAATACACTAAAATTATCACTGAAGTTCACGAATCACTATGGTATGTCAGTATCTGGGTTTCCCTTCCTGCGTTCACACAGGCAAGCGTGATCTTTATTATTATTATTATTATTTCGTATTGGTGCTACTTCTCCAGTGAAACAAAGTGGTTGCTGGCTTGGCTGTGGCTATCAACTTCGCATGCCTTGCATTTCCAAAGGAAAACGTCGTTTTCATTGTCGGCGCGATGAGTTGTTGATATAACTGTTGGCGCCACTTTGTAGTTAAGATGTTCCAACATCAAAATTTAGTTGAGTAGCCGATTAGAATTCGAATTTGAATGGCATCGGCATGCCGCTTGAAGCCTACGGGCCGTTACGCGGGTGGTTTCGTTTTGCTTCACCATGTCGTGTGGATCTTCACAGCCTCATGGCTGCTCGTGCCTCTGTCGCATGGCCACACACAGTGCACTAGACTGATCACTGAGTTACAGGCATCGCTCTGGTATGTTACTTCCTGGGTTTACCAACCTGCACACACATGAATAGACATGCTTGATATGCGCACGTCCGCACTCCTTAGCGTCTGCCAAGTTATTATTATTATTATTATTATTACTGTTGGCCATGGCCCAGGGAGCAATGTATATATATGGAATTGCTACTTGCTGACCCGTTGACGTGGTCATTCCAACGAAAACCATTAATTTACACTGGAATATAAATATGCACTCTACGTTTATACGCAGCAAAGTTGAGCCAAGTAAATAGACGTTTCATCAGCAGTTTTACTTAGTTTTCTTGCATAGGCATCATTGAAACTGTGGTGTTATAAATGTACAATGCTGTACCTGATAGGCAGTTAAAACTAGGAAATGGAATGAAACACACACTTGAATCAGCTTAAAACCCTACATGATATACACATGTAGCATCATCATGCAACCTTAGTTCAAAATGCAATATTGATATTATATGTTTATTTCTACTCTTAATTGTGGTTCCTTGTTTGTGCTACAACTTTATATATCCACATGAATAGTGTGAAGCATATGCACAAGTAACAGTAAGATTTTAGACATTGACGTAGTATCTGGTATAATTACAATTATTTATCCATGGATTATGTACATATGTTTATATGGTTTAACCAGACCCATTGATATAGTGCGTCCTCACAGCGTTTTTGAATTAATTAACTTATACGAGTGCCCTGATATTACTAGGCAACTTCTTTCACAATATAGCACCTAAATTACAGAATGGTCGAATAATGGGGTCCACTTCTTAAAATTATTAATGTAGGTATATACTCATCGTCTCCGTACGTCGGCACGATATTAAGCGCCACCTCGGCTTACCACAACAAATGGAGGCATTTTCAATACTGCCAGCACGCCATGTAGTCTACCGCTATTCGTGGCCCGAGCGACCCTTGTCGTTGTATGACTGACTGAATACAAGAGCACTATGGCAGACGGCTATGGCCAGCATAATTATGCACTCTACTTCTAAATGGTGATTATTCCAAGCGTGCTATATATCTCCCAGTCTGAAGCAACTGGATACTGTCAACGTTAAGTGTTGTGGAATACGCTGATATATATTGGAAAGTCGTTGATGCCGACCTCTTCAAAGTGAATAAAATGTATGAATAAACAAATTACTGTTATTCTTGATCTCAAAATTCGACAAAACGCGGCGCGCGATTATTATCACTGATTTGTCAATCTCATTAAGAGTTGTCGATGAACATTATTTCATCTAAGTCAGACTCGAGTTGCTAACGATATTTGGTTGACGGGTGCTTCCTCCGGCAATCGTGCTCGATGTCAGCGATCAGTCTAGTACGAGCACAGATCCAGCAAGCCAATTACTTAGTCTTGTCTTAAGTAGACCATCTTTGTACGCTTCGTACGACGCCGGAATTCTGGCGCAGCGACTTAGAGATACAATAGTTTAAAGAACTTGACAGCTGCAGTAAATCCCAAAAAAAAAATATATATATATATATATATATATTACGAAAGTGTCGCCAAGCAAAATTCGACAGACAAATGGCTCAAGTTTGTAATGATGGAAATGTAAACGTGTAAATTGTACCGATCTGTCGTTTTGATTTGGTTGCTATAAACTGAATCCGAGAAATGTTCTACCTGCACATAAGATTGATTGAACCACTTTATTCAAGGTAGAAATATACACTTTCATATATCCATGTGTGTCATGTGACTGCATGTAGTGCAGGGTGTTGGCGGCCCCTAACACTCATTATTATGCCTAGAGATCCTCTACGGGTATAGGTCACTGGTGTAGCGCTTCCGTGCGATTAAAACAGAAACCATGATGCTAGCTAGCTTTTCAACGAACATCTTGTTGAATGGACGCGGGCTTTGTCTCAGCTGGAGCAGCATTCTTTGATCAAGCTTCTCAATCACGTCAATTGTGTGGGAAACGTCGACATGGCACCGGTCAACATGGCAGCGAAATGCATATGTCAGTAGTGGCAGTACGTATGTAGTAGATATACAATTGAACGTACAGCTCAGGAGAGCGTACAGCAAATGATCGGAAGATCCAGTTTGCACGTTGAGTAGCCCTTGTGACAACATTAGTTAATTAAAGCGCATACGCGATTACTGTTTGCAAACAGTAAAAAAAACAACGCACATTCTGCAGCAAAACGGAAATGGAAAACAACATGACGGAGCGGAAAGCAGCAGGAGACTCGTACAGTTTTCTCTAGACAATCACTGCTCTTCCGTCTCGCCACCTCCGAGCGAACTATGTGTACATGTTCGGAGTACCTTAATGTGTTGCTTGAGATCTTTTACAACTTAGAATTAAAAACATTTTTAAGGTGGTTGTTTTTAATTCTAGACTATCCTCTGTCCCCTACGGAGGGGAAGTTTGCACAACTCCTGACCTCCAACCTTGTAAGGGTGCCTTGCATTTCCATATCTGAAATGCAGGACACCACTTTTATGAATGGATAGGTTTAAATCAAGGGCGTCTGCCCCCCTGCAGACCTTGAAAGCGTCTCACGTTGTCTGAAGACTGCGTCTGTCCTCTACAGTGCGGAATCGACAGTAAAGTTTCACATCATCAGCGTATACTTTAGCTTCAACTCCTCATGGAATTATATATTTTTGTGAATTGGTGTATAAAATATACATCAATGGTCCGAGGATCGTTCCTTGCAAACTGCCATTAACGCGCACCCGAAATGTTCTGTCCCGGAGTAACGCAGTGAGCCAGTTTATTATGCGTTTTCCAGTTCCGAAGTGGGGTAGAGTTTAGGGTGCGTGACTGTTTCGAATGCTGATTTGAGATAGAAATAGATCAAGTCGTTGCACATGTCTGTCCAATCAATTTAGGTTTCCACGAGCTGTAGCGTCGTGCTGTAACATCTGCGATAGGCAAACTGGGCTTTCGACCTTGGTCTCTAGCGTTTGTATATATGGCTTTCGCAATGACGCTTTTGATAAGTTTGCTGGCTATCACCGTTAGCGAGACGAGACGCGTATTCGCAGCATCGGCCTTATTGCCTTTCTTATGTACGGGGTGCATTATAGCAGTGCTAAACAGCCCCGGCGCTGTACCATCTTCTAATATTCGACGAAAAATGCGGCTTAGAGGCTCACACACTGAATAATCAAATTTCTTGAACACGATCGCCGGAATTCCGTCAGGGGTCGTGCTCGTTGTGTTTGATAGCTTTCGCAAGTGTTTCCGCGAATT
This sequence comes from Dermanyssus gallinae, assembly GCA_003439945.1. Classification (NCBI taxonomy): domain Eukaryota; kingdom Metazoa; phylum Arthropoda; class Arachnida; order Mesostigmata; family Dermanyssidae; genus Dermanyssus; species Dermanyssus gallinae. The sequence goes on along the minus strand of QVRM01004660.1, from coordinate 68,680 downwards.
TGTGGAGGAAACATCCACATCGTTGATGATGTGAGGGAACGGTGTTCCTTCTGGTATATGCGGAGCCGGCTGTAACAGGCGCTGCTGTAACTCTTCGTCAGTCGGATAAATGTGGTAAAATAATTCTCGTAGAAGCTCTGCCTTCTCGATGTCATCCATTGCAAACGTTCCATCCTTATGTTTAATGGACGACAGTGAGTCGTTGGTCATAATTATCGACCTCACGTAGCTTGACACCCTCGACGGGTCTTTACTGCGAATGATTGCACTTTCGCTTAGTACTCGTTAGCGCCGGAAAGCTCTGGCTATTTTTTTTTGAATCCAGGCTATTTTTGATGGCTCAGAAACGGCTTCAAGAGCACTGTGAAGTTTACGTAGATGAACATTTACTGACCCTTTTCCAGTCTTCTCTATAGGTATCCATGACTATTAGAAAGTACGTGTACTCAGGCCATTTGTGATACACAGCTGGAAGAAGATATTCAAGTTTGTTAAATCCATGTTTTCGTTTTTGTAATCGAATCTGTGCGAGCAATGCATGTTAACCGGGAGGCTATTTTTCAGGAGCTTGTTAAAACACGTCCCCTGTTTGCATTCGAACAGCTGACTATATTCTCACAAAAATTCTCATCACTAGTCGATAGACGTATACCTAATAAATTTACTTCTAAGATATTGGAAAATGGTTTTTAATGAGATGCAATAAAGTAAGAAGACTTTATGCTCAAATGAAATACAAAGATTGTGATTTATTAATAAATCTACGCAGTGGTTTTACATTTAATTAAATTGTACATCTATGCTTATATATGAATCCGCTTGCATTAGAGCCATATGCAAGTATAATCACCACAAAAGGTGAGCATATTATTTTAACAATTAGTTCACTTCAATGTGTAACAATACGTGTAACATATGCATAATGTATTATATTGAAAATAAATGTATCGTGTCTTAAAAAATAGTTCAGCATTATTACTGTTCTTGTATCTTATCTCGTATGCTTTTTTTCTGCGACAGTACAAAATAGAGAATGTCGTACGACACGTTGCTCAGCCGGCGTATTATCCATACGGCCAGTATCTGCGCGCTGCACGTTTGAAGCTTTGTCAATAAAAAAATGTCGATTAAAAAATCGTAACTTGTCAAAAACGGCTACAAAACTATGTTGTTTTGCTGCGGGGTCAGTACGTTCGTCCCCGTAACCGTAAATTCCACAACATATTTGTCGTCGGCAAACTATCCAACTACTCTTCCGCCACAGGTCCAATATCTTGGCCAGATAGCGGTGCCTTTTTAATTTTTTTTGCCGTGTTGACGGAACGTAATCTGTAACAGATACAAAAAATGAACGTGTAAGGCATCGCATAACATACCACATTGAGAATATCTATAATGTAAATACACTTAGTTAATTAGAGTGTAGAAGAAACAAAACAAATTGATAGAACTGATTGTGTATTAATTACTAGGTATGCCAGGATATTAAAAACAACACCAAACAAATGGAAGTGTCAAATAGGAACGAAATTCGCAGCAGGCCTGGCGCAGCACACGACATATATGGTTGAGACTAGTACATATGGTAATTGTGCACGACTGTATGCTTTATTGTACTACACAATAAAAAGAAAATGATGCCCTTGTCGTTGTCGCACAGATAACTAAATAAACAAAACGAATGTTTTACACCGCGCGTCTTAAAGCTTATCCGAAAGGCATACATAACATCGATTCAGGGGGTATGCTTGCCTAAACTTACTTGAAATATTTTCACTGCCAATGATGCTTTCGAATTCCATCCACCGTCCGGTCACAAATCTCGGTCCTGCTTCGGCATTTGCAGATCCGAATAGTTGAAGTGGGCTTCTCCACGGGGCTCTTCGCACTCGAGTACCACAAATCCATATCGCTTGTTGGGAAACAGTTTCTTGATCACACCTCGGCAGAGTAGGCCCCGATGAGGTGAATGTTCGGGCGTAGCTAGACGCTGCAGATCTGCTATTTGCCGGAGGTTGGGGTAGGGTAATGACCGGTACGTGACGAGGGCACCCGCCGTCGACGACGACGATGGAGAAACGTCGCCCGGCGGCATTAAAGCCGCAATTTTTTTTAGCTGTCGTCAGCCTTGCAGTCGCCACCGTAGCCGATGTCGTTGTCGTCGTCGTCATCCTTATGCTTCTTGTTGTTGATCTCTTCGTAATTGTTGTCGTTGTCGTCGCCGTCTTCACCACCGCCACGAATCTCGCTTGTGGCCTCCGTGTGGACGCTGACACAGTGCTTCTACCGGCCCCACTGGTAGCGAACGTCTTGTTTAAAAAATAAAGCATCGCAAAGTAGATATTTATATTTTGAGAACACAACTAATTTAATACCCTAGTTAATTCCTTAAACCCGTATCACAAGATGTTTGAGTGAGAGGATATAATAAATACGGCAGATTATTTGACATGGGGCTAAGCAATCGAAAAATGAATAATATAACCGAAATATAATAATAATAATAATAATTCAATAAGTCAACACACAATAACATCTGGGTTGAGTAACGCTACATACTTGCGCTGTACTGTCAAGTGCTCCAAATTCGCTACTTTTTGTGTAGTTTTTTTCTGCACTATTATTGGGGGTTCACATCTGCTGGCTAGAGGTGAACCCCCAATAGAATTATAACAAATTGCGCTGTCTGGACTATTGCAGCAGTAGTGTTCTACAATACAATTATTACTCGTAGGCCATGATTGCTATCGTTAAGATGTCATATCGGATGATCTCTTGTGCAGCAGCAAAGGTTACATTATAATGGAACAGACATGGAACCGATGGACAGCTGATAATTGACAGATATGAGGTGTAACCAGTGCTATTTTTCTGGAAGGTTTCATTTTGTTTTGCCTAGTGCGCATGCGTCACTAACAGCTTGCGTGAACTAGAGCTTGAAGACTTGGCTGCATTTCCATTCTCATATCCCCCGCTTTTTGGTTCGACTCCTTTTCTGAAACCACGTGAACCTCTTCTGCCTAGCTGTTATCTTGGCTGTAATGATCGTCACAATGGCGTCGAATACGTCCGTCGCCTCCTTCCACGCTCTCTTTTCGACCCAAGAAAAGGCAATCTAATTATTCGCAAATTAATTATTTTTGCGTGCAGACGCTTATCTGTGTTGAGGTATGTGTGCATGCAAACGTCGCAGCTTAAGCGATATGGCTCGGTAGCAATTTTTACAACTAAATAGAAACATCCTCAGTACAACGGTATAAGATAAAACATCTTATTTGGGCGTAGTTGGATCTATGAAACTACTAATGCATGGGGATAATACACAAAACTGTATGAAATATGTTGAAAATAGGTTGCTTGTACTGCCATCAAGTCCCAAAAGCGACTATTTTTTGCACCACACTTGCATGGCTTTAACAAGGACCCCCAGTACGCATAAAGCATTCTACCAGTTAACCTCTAAATAAAGATCAAAGCACCGGTGTTTTGGTTTACGCTCAGCGGGCCAACTTTGTGATTGCTTTGACATCCGATCGAACAGTCAAAAAGCCTGTTCGATATAACATATATGCAAACATGTAATATTGCATAACTGATGCAGCCAAATGCCATACCTTTGAGGGATATCTCGCTCACGCAGAGATCACTCCCTTGCCAGTTTGTCGATGTTAGACATTTTCTTCGCCCAGTACTTCGTCCTCCATTTTCTCTGGCGAATCGCTTGCCGGCTGAGCTTCCACTGCCGGTAATAAAATATTATAGATGTTATTATATTGGCAGGAATTCAAAGCCCAATTGATTAGTCTATACATTTTAGGTGTGGAAAAAATGTTGTCATTATTATAGTTCATATAGTTTTCTTGTTATTACGATGATGACTGTAATTATGTATTTTGTCTTGAAATATACCTGAACGGAATACCTGCTTTAATCAACACTGATATTCCTAGAAAATTACCTTAACCTTAAGTCCCATGTAAATTACGTAAGCTGCGCAAGGTAGTTCTAAGCCGCAGGGACAATTCTAGGCGAGGAATACCACGATAGCATACTTACCGCAGCTTTCAAGCTCTCGACATGTATAACACACTGTCTCAATTAATGACCTTCACGTGCCTTGGATTATTGTATGCTAAGGAGGCATGTAGGATCCGTTCTAGTTGTCAACGACCGCGACTGAAACAATTTACAACCCTCTATCTATATGTCGGCGAAGTCAGACGCTTACATTAAGAAGTCCAAAACAGCAGAATCAGCACCGCCTTGTCGAAGAGAAAATCCGCGTAGCCATACTTTCTAAGGAAAACCAGAAAAAAACTATGGAAAACTAACGAGAGAAAAATTGTACTGGACCTATTCTCATTTGGTTATAATGCACCGCGGCGTGCTGGCGCCCAAAAAATGCTAGGCTTTGCTCGAGGAATTGGCCAAAAGTTACGTTAGGTCCTGTTTGTTTCGTGAAAAAAAAACTAACTAATGGGGAATGTGTTTGGCTCGAGCTTCTCGACTGCTCTACCGGTCATACTTTAAGCATGACTGCCTTCCCCTCGGAGCAACACCCGCGATGCCCTAAAATACCCAGTCGGCCTTGTGGAAGAGCGTATAAAATGAGACGTTTCGTTAGACCTAAAAACTACTGAATAGTCTTTTCAACACCCTGTCAGAGACCAAGTTTTCTGTGTTGTGCAAGATGCTCTATTTTCTTTTAGAGATGCAAAGGGCTAACCTCATTAGTGCCACCAGCCGTTTTCGTTCGCACTGCATGTAGCAGGCCTGGCGAAAGTCAATATTAGGTGGATACGCTGCTCGAGGAACTGGCAATAAAGAACTACGAGTTCAAACAAATGGCAATCGATGTCTACAGTTCACACACAAAATACGAAATATGCACTTTATAATGCGGAATTACACAGTTTTACTTAAAGCGTGCATCAGATGCGTCTCGAGCTTAAATTAATTTCTATAAGCAACATCCTGAATGACCAATTTATAGTGAATGAGATTATGTTTATATGAGTATCTGAGTGCCTGTAAGCCTGTGATTTGAAGATACCCCCTACTCTGCAATTAACACCACTAAATCTGTCAAGCGTAACACACAGTACAATAGAATATCTAAGATCTTGTAAACTGCGGTTTGCAAATGGCTTTGGGTCAGAAGGATAGTAGTGGAAAACAATCCTAAACAGGCTGCTTAGTATCGTTCCCAAAGAGCTGCGTGTTGTAATTTAGTAGTGAGTAATGACAAGTTAACCAGTGGACGTTAATAGAAGTAAATTTAGACGTTAATTAATCAAGCAGCAAGAACGCGGTCAGACTTACCGTCCTCCTCAGCTTCCGAACAAGCCTGGGACTTATCGGGCGGCGGAGACGAGCGGCTGGTGTCTTGATGTTTTACGGGCTGTTGTACGGGCGACGGCGACCGTGATGATACAGTCGACCAGGACGAGCTCCCGACGGCTGACGCCAGCTCGTCGGAGCTATCCTCGCTGCTCGAGGATGAGCCCTGCTCATCAATTTGAGCTTGGAGTTTCTCCATCACCCAATCCGGAATATCCACCCCGAGATCATCTAGATCTCCCTTGTGGATTTTAAAATAAACAGGGAGCCCGGCCGGTAGTCTTGCTCGTAGGGCCCGCCGCCTTTGTTCCCTACGTAGATCTGTTTCCGATTCTGATGACAGCTCCTTTATAATGCAGTATAATATAAAAGTTGTATTACATATATATATATATATATATATATATATATATATATATGAGACGACTGATGGTTAGGGGATCACAAATGCGCTATCACGAATAATCTTGCTTTTTTCTGATGAATAGACAATCTGCAGTTTGCCGAAAATGTTTGACTAAGCTAAAGCTGTCTAATCTGAGCGGTTACAATAGCACTAGATTTAACGTGGACAACCGACATTGTTTTGTTCCGATAACTTTGTTCCATAGAATTTGCTCGCTAACCTCTAAGCCTTGGCGCAAGGCAAGTCTCAGATTGTGCAACTTAATATTATTTCGGTTATCATTTATTGCTAGACATATTTTGGTAACTGCAAGTGGAATCTAATAATTACACTGATTAAAACCTCTTTGAAATTTTTTTAAAATTCTGGATCAGCTTCCGTCCCCTGCGGGCTTGGAACTCAATTTGAGGTATATCTTCGAGAAACTACCGTTGGCTTTTTCAAGGCCCGAAAAACCTTATTGAGATTGAGGTTTTCGGCCGACGTCTATGCTTTAAACGCATAATCTCTAGCGTTGCTGCCTCATATTTAATACAAGGAAGAAATATTAAGTAAATAATCGTTAGATCTAAATAGGTTTTTGTGGATCTCCAATCAGGACGGCGCGTGAGCGCAATGGCACAAAGGTGGTTCGTCTACTCTATGCACGGACTGCAGTTCCATAACTTCTATCCTCAAGCATCTAGAAGGGAAGTCTCCAATAATCGAGATTTAAATTTTATATGACACTATGAAAGCACTCGTAACATAAAAACCATTATTGAACGTATATATCCAGGCACGCAATCATAGCATCCATCCGGGTCCGTGGACACCTGCTTAGCAGATAAGGAGACTCCTCCTATTTGTCACCGCTGCCGATGCCCGGGCCACATGGTCCGCAAATGCACAGCGCCACGGCCTTATTGCTATGTTTGTTACCCTGCAGGGCACCGTGCAGACTCCATAGCTACCTTTCCTGCCGGTAGCAGGTCGACTAGCTGAGAAAAAAAGTGACGACCACAGACCCCTCACCGATTCCCCAGGTTGCACAGCCCGCTGCTCAGGCGTGTATTTTCGGCTGATGGGCAGGGTCCGGCGCTGGTGCCCGGCTCCGCCCAGATCCGGGCGGCGGCTGACCTGCCGCGGAGCTACCAAGATTTAAAAGTCGGCGTCGCGCCAGGCCATCGCGTCGGAAAACCACCGTTTGAACTGACGACGGCGAACTAAATTGGCAAGTGGCCGGCGGAGCAACCACTCTGAATAAGTTTCGTCCAGGTAAATTTAAACCAGTGTCGGGCAGCTCACGACCTGCTCGGCGCATACACACGGTCGAAACGGATATCCCTACGTTTTCTCTCTGAACAAAACATCGCCACTGCGCGGTGGACGGCAAACGTCTACAAGAACATTGTCGGCTAATGTGGTTGATGGCAAGGGCACGTGAGGAGGGCTAGGCCAGGACAGAGGTGAAGGGGCGGGGGGGTGTTTATCCCACAGCAAAGCCGTCTCGCTGGGCTTCTGTGCCAGCGTGTCTTCTGAGATTAAGACTCTGGCCGCCGAAGAAACGTCGCCTTCCGATAGCTTGGTAATGGCTAGCCGCACGGTGTCAACTGTCCGCTGCCGGGGACGTAGGTTTGAAGGAGGGCTACTGCCATCGTCAAACCGTTTCCCCTGAGCAAAGTCGCGAAGGTTCTTCCGGACGATAACCGCCAATGACCGGTCATCCTTCCCACCATCGGGGAGGCGGAGGACAACAGGCGCGAAGGAGAACAGAGAAAGCCAGGTCGTGTCGTCGTTGTTCTCTGCGACTGAGCACAGGACCTTGGTGAACTCTTCGGCTACTTGCCTACGTACTGATTTTGGCAAAATGCGGACCAACCGCCAGCGGCGAGTGACATCTTGAATACCGCCGATTAACCCATCTGCGGTAAACCGAGAGTTCGAGGGCTGTGACTCATCGTTCATGTTATAGGCAACCCCTCCGTGCTTGGTCGTTATGTGTCGACGTAGACCTCTTCGTGTAAACGAAAGCCCGCAGGTTGGGCAGGGGGCCCTGTTGGGGTCCGACTGCCCGGACCGCGGGCTGGCGGGCCCGCGGTTAGGCGTGTTGTCGTTGTGGTCTGTCAATACAAGGCGAGACCTTTTAACTTGCCCACCACGGAAAGCAGTCCCATGAGAGGTCGCAACGCTTCCTCTAGGGACCTCAACACGGCAGATAATTCTGGTCTAATTCCCTGCAGAAGATCAGCCAGTCCCGAGAGCGACGAACCGGTATCGGCGCTCTGGCGAGACTTACTTGTTCTTGGGGTCTTTTTCGAACGGCGGGAGCGCTGGGTCCTGACCGTAGGTGATCTGTAGCTGCATTTCTTCCTCTGGATCTTTGGTATGGACTTTGGGTTGGGTAGAACGACCTGCGGATCGGCTCCCGCTGCTGGCGAAATACCCCTGACCACAGTAGCGTAGGTGGGACCCCGTACCTCGGAAGACGGGCCCTCCTGGACAGAAGCCGAGCGACACTGGACAGCTTCACCGATGACCGCGTCGGGGTAATCCTCTCTAACCTGCTGGAGCATGCGGCCCTCGAGCATTATTCTACTTTTTTCACGCAGGTAAGCTAGCCGCGGGCATGAGAAAGATCCCGCCTGGTGAGGTCCCTGGCAGTTCACACACGTCGGAGCGCTACGACAGGAGTCGGCGGTGTGATCCAGATGTGGCACAGATATTTCCGTCAATAGCAATGGCTTCGGACCGGGGTACCCCTGGGTGTATCTTCCAAGATCCTCCCTTACAGTTTAGAGCTGCTACTCCTTAACCAACAAGCCACTGGCGGATTTTGAAGCATTCCTAGGCGGGTTGGCCACTTCGAATTGCAACAGCACGGGCCGCTTATGACTGGGGATTTAAAGGCCCTACGCACCGCACATCAGATAAACACAAAACGAACCACGTGGCGCCAGTCACCGGAGTTTGCGCTTTCCGGCCGCCACATTACCGGCATTATGGCCCACATGATGGAGACCTCCGCTGCCTGGTCCCGCGGAGTAGCTTACCTGGACGCTTATGAGCAAGACACAGTTTGCAACAAAGCAAAAAGCCTAAATTAGAGGATGAGAAGAGTGGCCGAAAGAAGTTTTATTAAGGAGAGACATTCAACCTGGCCTTCCGCAGGGTCTCGGACCCACCCCGGCTCTTGAAACAAACCACCGAAGGATCCATGAGCAGCTCGATGTAAGCAACGCGAAGTAGTGCCACAAATCTAAACCATAAGCGAAGAAAGACGGGTTTTAGTGGGTGAGAGTCCCACACTGGGGAAGAGGCAACCTACGACGACAACGATGATGACCGACTCAGGAGACACATGCCGGGCCCCCAAAGAGATCTCAAGCGCCCGAAGAATATCAGAGACGTCAAATGCAAGCTTATGAAGGCTTGAGAAATGTCTCATAAATGGCAGATGACACAATTGTATGGGGTGAAGAACGCACAGCAGTCAAAGCAGTCAAAGACCGCTACAAGAACTTGCAGTCCCTATTCTAACGCGCTCGAGAAGTTGGACTACGCCTAAACAGGGGTTGCTAGCTTGCTTCTGCATGATGAAAAGCGTCCGTCGGGGTCGCTATTAATGCCCACGTTTATGAGGTTCCAAACCATTAAGAATAAAGTAGCCTTCTCGAAGCCGACAAAAGCACATACAAAAGGGACACAATAAAAATCCCCACACCAATACGGTAAACACTTAAAATCATGCTTTCCACTAATATATAATGACGCACTAAAATGTAGGCGTTTTGCTATTCCTTGGATGCTTATGACAGTTAATGCTACATAGCTTGACTGCTTTCACACTTAAAATCCACGGGTAGTGTTGTTTGATTCAGTACATGTAGTCACTTTCTTTACAACCGAACATATGCATGGCATGATTCAATTTTGCCAGTTTGGGCGTAAATGTCCAAGACTTTTTTTTAGCAAAAGCTAGTGTTAAGCTTTTTTCAACCTGGGACACTTTAACATTTTTAATTATCGAAGTTCACACTCTTGGATTATAATTGATTCACAAAAAAACATATAGTTCTACACATGTTGATCAACAGCACTTTGAAATTCTCACCTCTGTCGGGATGTCGTCGGGCGTATGCGGCGTAAGATCTTCATCGCAACATTCTAGAGGTCCCTGGAGAAAAATTGAGAACCCGAAGAAAACAGCAGCTGCCATCAAACACAACGCGCATGCGAATGCCGTATATCCGGCAAATACCGGCCATGGCTTTACGGAAGCCAGCATTTTTTCCTGGCCTTCCGGCAACCTGGACTGCAAACCAAAACAACATATTCATAACAGACCTTAGTATATTCATAATATAACAAAGTATCTATAGTTGAAGTAAATAATAATAATGAAACGAACTCCCATACATAGCAGAGGTGATCTTTTATGTTAAAGGCTTTCTACACCATGTGGAAAAGCAATGACGCTAAAATTGGCTCTTTCTACCGATTAACAAGCATTGGCAAAAGTCGAACTAACCTAGAAAATTCGTATGCGAACACAACATCAACGGATCAGAAGTATCACTCCAGCATCTACTATGCCAAGTGAATCCACTTAAAAACGAATCCAAGACTGAAGCATAAACTCTGGCATAAGTCTAATTCCATAACTGTGAAGATAAACACCGTTAAGCACCGTTATGTGCTATGAAGGATGTTGACACACCCACAAAAGCGGGCAGACACAGGCAATAGCCTTTTCTATAAAATTCCCTGAATAGTTACAATTGTTTGAATTTATACGGTCACATAAAAAAAATAATTTCACAAAATACATGGCCTAACTTCGACAGCCAAATCAAGAAACAATATATAGTGGTGCTCGCACAGGTGAACAAGACATACCAGAAACATAATTATGGGAAATATAACTGCCAGGATCAGCCAAAAAGCACCGGTGCCGTACCCAGTGATAAACGATGGTTTGTGACATATGCATTTCAATGCACCACTAGCAGTTCCGTGCGTATTTCTACGATCTGGCGATCCGCAAGCTCAGGAACGCGAATGAACAGAGCGTTTGGCTTTAACGAAGTTATAAAGTCACTACGAAAGAAGGTGAAGATTGTTCTATAAAAACCTAATTGTTGGCCTCATCGTTATAACAACGTAATCGCAAAGCTTTCCTACCGATGTTTGAATCAAAGTTTTCGGGGCGTATGAAAACGTTGTAAACCAGGGTCAATCTACAAAAACAAAGGGCAACTCCGTCAACTTCAAGACCTAATATAGATTGTCTTCTGACAAGTGTGACCGTTAAAACAATTACATCACGCATCGCACATAGGATCCTCCTTCATTGCCAAACCGAGACACCAGCTCAGCAACTTCGCCGAAAAACATTCAAACATTTATTCACCTTTGCCAGGTTGTATAGCTCAGCTCAGCAATTTGGGTTTCTACCAACGGGAAGCCGCTTGGGAAGGCAGCGGACGACGTCGTCAGGTACGTTTAAAAACAAAAAAAAATAACTTACATGACATACGCAGTGCTTATAGACTTCCGCAAAGCATAGGATAGTGTCCCGAGAAACAAATGATTGCAAATATTATTCAACAATTTTAAAATCAACGCGCGCATTTACAACCATGTTTGGATTGCATTTAAATGAACAAAAACTTGATCAAAAACGGCAATCTTTAGTCCAGCAAAAAAATCACCATTCTGCATGATGGCGGCCACCAGACGGACGCAGTTTTTGTCTGCTCTAGCAAACGAAAAACCTAACCTCAAAGGACGTGCTACTGCAGCCAAACGCGCAAAGTGATTCAAACTGTCACCAAACCAAAATGCATACTACAACAGATGACACGGTGAGCGTTTTAAAGCATCTAACTCGACGATGCTTTAGTAAGACACAACTCATTCTTTCCACGGCACTTGTAATTATGCTGTTACTGGTTGGAGACGTCGAGAGCCACCCAGGCCCTCAATTTGTCACTTGTGGTGGTGATATCCATCAATCAAAAGACCGCACTGTTTGTGAGGGCTGCAGTAAACCACTCCATACTTATTGTGCATATCAAATACCCGATTGGTACACTACAAGCTGCACGTCATGCTTTCAAATGGAGGACGCAAGAATGCATGGCTGACAGTTGGAAAAGGAGGACACGAAGGAGGAGGTGACGAATCGTGAACAACGTGCAACAACTGGTACAAACAACCTGACAGATCTGAAAGTTGTAAACGTTCAAGACGTGCCCGAAAGACCTCACATGAAAGCGCTATTTATAAGCCGCCTCAATGTGTCACATATATGTGAGGATATACAATATGTAGCTCGGATTGTGGGTAACGATGGGACGAAGTGACGAAATTTTCAGGAATAAACCAGGCATATTATGATAGTCTTCATATAAATATAGCAGCTAACAAATATAAAGAACTACCGGACCCTGGGATGTGGTAGGAGGGGATACACATTCGTCCTTTTCGCGGACAATTAAAACCATTTAGAATATACGGCGCAGATAAAACGACGACCGCAGGGACTAAGCGCAGCAGACAAACTGAAGAAGAGGACGATACACACAATCGATGTCTTCAACACGCATACTATATAGAGGGAACTATGTATAATCTAATACGTGACTGCAAGCGTACTTAAATATTATTAAAAACTGGGCTAATTATGTCAGCAGGCCAGTAGCACAGAAAACTGGAGTTGTCCAGGGTGACTCCGCAAGCCCGTTCCTCTATGTTGTATATAGCTGGCTTAGCGGACGCCCTCAGAAATATAAAAGCAATACATGCATTTTATGCTGACGACCAAGTGGTGCTTGCAAAAACACGAAACCACTTGCAGTTTTATCTCCAGAAAGTCTCCGATTGGTGCCAAGAACACCAATTAATCATCAACATCGCCAAAACGAAAAAAAATTACGTTTTAGTAAAGGCGGATCGTACGCTGCAAATGACCGGTGAATAAATATTAAACTCATTAATCACTTTTGCTATCTAGGGATAACAGTGGCACACAGTAAATGCGTAGCAAGGCCACGGCGGCCATGATTCTAGTGGGAGACGTTACTGACATGGACCTAAAAATCACGCTAAATGTATTTAGAATAAAAATTGTTTTATAGTAAGATACTGCCTTCCCGCAATTGCCCCATATTTCACAATATCGGATCGTAAAAATAGATAAAATAAAATTTTATTTCATAAAGAGCACGTTAGGCTTGCCAAAAAACGCATCGGCCACGCTCGCACGAATGTCAAGTCCTGCTTTTTGCAGCAATAAATAAAACTTTTATCACAGAAAAAGAAATCTATAATATGCCGAACAACATGGCATAGGTACCACAACCCCATGTGCTCAAGAGGAAGTTGTTATGAAATTGACGAAGGCGTATGTAAGTATTGTGGCGAGTGCAATATCGGACGTTATTACAAACTCAATTGCTCGTTTATCGAAACACCGTCACTACAAGCACGTGTTAACGATATTCTTAGCTTACACGTGTTAACGATATTCTTAGCTTACACGTGTTAACGATAATCTTAGCTTACAAAATGGTATGTAAACGTTTGTACTACACTACATATTGAATTTGCCGAATCAGTATGCTAATACTATATTTGCAGAATGGGTTCGCTATTCAATCCGCTACGACAAAAGTAATGCGCTGTAGTTGTGGTGGCATACGTCGCTACTGACGTGTACCTAAATGTGAATAACGAACAAATGAATAAATTTATTGCTTATGAACAATATTTGGTTTGCGCACATATGCTACAGCCCTTCTACATTATTTTCATCAGCAATATTGCTTATGAACACTATTAAGAGATAATACAGATCACACGATTTACCCTCGTTCGACATTTCATGCAACCCATTTCGTATACACATCTTTTTATGAAGACCATATATTGCTAACCCAGTAACGAGTCCGGATTAAGCTTGAACTACTCATAACATGGTGCGTTTGAAAACCGAGTCCACTCTGAGTCTCAGCATAACAACAGAACAAAATCGCTCTTTGGCTCGAGGTTATCAAAGCCTACTTACACTCTTGCCAACAAGTGAATATAGGCTTCGTCAGTAACCATTGCACCGAGGGACCGGCATTCAACCGTAGTAGTAGTATTAGTAGTAAGAAGTGCATGATAATTGTAATTGACGTTAATTTTATACTTACGATTTCTTGCCAAAAGATGGGAAGCAGTAGCGGCGTTGGTCGTCCCCTCAAACTGAGATTTAAATTTATCTGGGTCCGTATCCGCGAGTTCACCACCACTCCAGACGGCTGGAAAAAAAATCGCTTTTGGCTGAACTATGTGAGAAAAATCATTGAAAATGATCTTCAATAGTCTAATTACAAATACACTAAAACAATTATTATTAGTAGTATAAATCGTCTGAGTTTTTTATGTCTAAGTCTTCAAGGTATTCGGTAGGCAATTGGCACAAACGGTCGCTAAGAAAATGCAGCAACTGCAAAGTGCAGTGTGGGTGCAGGCCGAGACCAATGATCATTTGTACCAAATTGATCTGTGTCACCCATCATGCTGCCAGGGAGCTTGCACCGATCAGAAATCGCTCTATCGGACACATTCTGTCATTCAAAATCACATTCATTTAAATGGCACAATAATCCTATGTCACATGACCTGTCAGGACTCGTGGGCAATCATTATTTTGTGGCGGCCAGATTACACCACTTGTGCATGATCTGAATATTAGCACCCCAAATCTTATTTGTTCGGCTCAATCGTCTAAGCAATAGACAAAATGCTTCATATAATAATAATAATAATAATAATAATAATAATAATAATAATAATAATAATAATAATAATAATAATAATAATAATAATAATAATAATATTCATCATCATCAAAATATCTAATAATTCTATTAGCTAGCAAGTAGTAGTTCACCATATCGACAGTTGAGCCGGGTCGTTTGCAGCACGATCTGCTTTATTACTGCTTACTTGACGAATAAGCAGCACTAATGGTGCAGACAGCGTGCCCGATAAGCCACGTATAAAAATCATATGGTAGCATTACGAATTGTTTAACGATCTTTTATTTTAGTTAATCCCCAGGACAGGAAACTGTCTCGTTTTTTATGCGTAACCTAATTTATTCTTGCCTAAAGATCTAACTGCCTTGTCAACTTCAAATACCTACACCTCACTAACCGACGTAACCTGCCATACAACTTTGATCTAGGCAGTTCCTAAGGTGGTCGAACGCATGTTCAAGTGCGCTTGTATATTGTGTTCTACCAGTGTCGCTTAAAATAAACGTCCATTTAATCAACGCAGTTTATGCGACCTTCATTCGCAATGAACCTCGATGTGCGTCTGCAACTTTGCCGGGGTCAGCTAATGCAGTCTTGTAAGAGGATAGTATCAATATTTACCCAATATCGGTATTGTTAGTTGCTGCTTAGTACCTAAATCAATAAATGCACGGTGAACTTACGGCGTGAACATGAACACGAAACCCGTGTTTACTCTCGTCCGGATTAAGGCCGCCAATGTCTGATCGAAGTTTAGGGTCGCCATGCAGGAAATGTGGCAGACTGACTACCACTGGCAGTACCTTCGAGAGTTTAGGGCCATAGCCATAGCACAAGCCCACGTCGAGCGTTCCTTTGATGACGATAGGCCGCGAATCGACACACCTGGTATACAACACATCAGCATCAGAAATTGCAGTCAATAAAAACCCATCCGCATTAAATAGGCCGTTAACTAATGTATACAAGGCAAATCAAACAGTGAACAGATCAGTAACAAGGGTGAGTTATGGTAGACTGTTACCTATCTTAAGATAAATACTGTAAAATGGTTTGCGCACTCAATTTAAACAGGAATCTTAGGCGGGCTAGTGTAGCACTGTTTCAGATGCAAAGGGGAACATATCGGAAACAATTGACCTGATATATTTAAAATGCGAAAACTTATTATAACAAAGCGTACTTGTAGTACGTCTCCTAAAAAGTGTTTTACAGTATGTGTGTTCATAGTGCATAGGTGTTAAGGCCAAAATATAGCGTACGCTTCCGCCGTCGCGTTGAAAAAGTCTTGACCCCCAGTGTAAAGAGCAATTTTTTCAGTATCCATGATGTACTGTTCTTTTAGACGCAGCCTTATCAGTGCGCATAACGTAGGATAGTACACGTCTATGCTCTTCGGCGGCATCCGGAACGCTGGCAGGAGGTCCAAACCTGCAACTAAGATAGTTTAAAGGTCACATTTGTTCTTTGCCACACCAGTTCCAGCGAGGGCGCCCTAAATTCAATCACATATTGCACACAGCCCCGCTTGCTGTAAAACTACATTATTGACAATTGTTTGTTTCTCTAGAAAGTGGCATTTTGCATTTAAGAATACTGACGGCCCGACGCGTACAATAAAGCTGTGGACTCAGTCTTATTTTGTCAAAGGGATGATATTATTTACAAGATTTACATGTTACGAACCGTTACCTAGATTCATAAAATCAAGTTCCCTGTGCCCTGGCCACCCGCAAAGACATGTTATTTACGCCTAACTAATACTCAAATTCCGTCCCTTACAGCAAACAACCGTCTACTTCACTAACTCTGAACAATTTTCACAATACAGCTGTTTAGGAAACCCCCCGTTTAAAGGGCCCATTCGACTTTGTGGTAAGACTTACTCTTGCCGGTCAGGTCGCCGCAAAAGTGCCCACGGCGCGGACCACTCCTGTCAACCAAACGCCGTTTGTAAGTTATTAAAAGCAAAAAAGTTTTTCGTAATCGCTTGTATGATTCGCAGTGTTGCATGCCGCCTGCAAATGACTGTTAGGCCGTTCTGTAGCAAACTATGTGCATACCGTCACGTAGATAGCCAGCTATTCTACTGTTAAGTTAACCGCAGAACTAATGCAACTAACAACATGCTCTACAGCAGACCTGGCTCTTGTACTTTCCGAGAAAAAATGTTGTATAGAAGAAAATTTTATTAATGGCTGTGTACAATCTACGTGATATGAGAATATATGCTAAATAAATAGATGTCCTTAAAAATCTTACTACCTATTCTACCTCGACAATCACAGTAGTTAGAGAAGTGAGCATTGACCACACCCAAACTAGTTAACTAGAGAGGAATAGGCTACAAAGAAACTGCATGCAACCAGAATCTCGCTTTTTTAGTTAAAAGGCACACTTATATTCTCACTGGAACGTTTTAAGCTACACATCAAAGATTGCAATACTTACTTAAGGCTGTTTTCGGCAATGATCTGATTAACACGCCCTGAATCAGTGTGAACCGTAAAATTGTACATTGGGGTTGCGTTCGATCGGCTCAACCATGCAGCGTTACCATGAGAGGTTGCTAGTGACCACACTTTGTCCTTTACAGCCAAATCACCAAACCTGTACGTCAAACGGTAACAGTGCGTAAGCCATCGAGAGCAGACTATCCACTCAAGTATAGAATAAGAATGCATAGAGTATGCTTAACTAGTATTTCCGAGTACTCAATTAAAATTTTTGATATCGTTAATAGTTACACCACAATGTAATGCTTCTGACCGCATGCAATTTCGCCATCTTCTCGGCAAAGCTCGGAACAAAGGAAAATAATAATGCACTCAGGTCTGCACTACCTATGACGGCGTCATTGCGACTCGGCAGTCACCTTCACTGGCGAGCATGTCTCTTCTTGTAAAAAAAATGTGAGCAATTCTCTGCGCAACGGCGACTAATAGCGTTACACATACGCGTAACAGAACGCTGCAAAGTGCGCATAACTCAGCAATAAAGAAACCAATGGGTTTACGACCAACAATAAACTGCGTCCCCCAAGACTTTGTTAACGATGGGGATCGGACCCGTAGACCTATTTATCTCCTTCGGTTGCGAGACGCAGGCGAATGCACGACGCCACCGGGCTCGACGATTGCGACCCGACGTACTGATACTGCGTCCCATGGCGAGTTCGCCAATGTCTTGAATACAACGTAACTGCTTTTTTTGCGCATTGGTTAAATGTTTATTGCGTCAGTCAAGGGGAGATGCTAGAGCAGCTGCTCGCTTGGTTAAGGACAGAAAGCCTACTAAGTCTCGAGAACTGAAGGCAAACTATATCGTAAAACAGGTGGTGTTCAAGACACCGCGACCGAAGGGAACGATTACCTGATGCTTTCTTACAACGATTTGTACCAGATTATCTGTCACAACCAAAGCGATGGACTCCCGTTAGACGGCTTGAACTCACGCTGCTTGCATAATGTATAAATATAATTGTCACACTTAAAAGTTTGTAACCCCTAGCAATAATGCTATACGCACGTTCTTTTGGAATAATGCATAGAAATGAACCAGCACGCAATTAAGGTGGCTTTTAAAGAAATAAGTCGCAATTGTACTTAGTCACTAAAAAGCTTTGTGTGACATTTCACTAAGCAATCGCTCAAAATAAACATACGGGTTGAAAAATGCAGATGCAGCACATTCATTAATACCTTTTATCCAACATTGTAAAATCAATGGTATTAGTCGATTTACCAGTTTATGGTATGTTATACTAATTTTCTGCAGCCTTCCCCTGTCATCTAAAAACAGGACTTTTGCGCCAATCTAAGTGCACCTTAAAAACGCACTTCTTTACCTATTCTAGGGCACATTTTATATTAATCGAGATCATGTGGATAGTTACAGGGCACGATTGTTTGATTTGGAAGTTAAATACTTTATTGTCTAGGCTTTAGGGAATACATTTTGAATCCACAACCATAAAAATAAGCTAACACTTAGCCCCTACAGTGTCTACAGAATCCATGTACCTTCTTCCAAGCCCCGGTTGCTGGCTCTTATGCATGCATTGACGTTTTTGACAAATTATGTAATGTGATTATAGCTATCCTTCAACATGCTTTAGCGTTTTTTTTTAATGTTTTAGTCAATACCGAACGACTAGTTAGTATCGCCACTGAGTAGTCATTTGCCATATAGACACCAGACTTGTGTTACACATACTATAGATACCCGACTGTGCTGCTGGCATTTAGCCCGACGTTGTTCGTATATCTATTGCCTGTCAGTTGTTGTTGCAAGCGCGCAATCAAAATATTAGCGGTTGCCTTTGAGAGGTTGGATATTACTTTTTAAATCCAACCTCTCAAACAGAGAGAAACTAAAGAATAAAATATTATTAGAACACACGTCAACCTTTATCAACCTTATGTAAGCTAGAGTACCACATTTCAATTAACACAAACATTGCAAACTGTTAATATGCTTACCCATTAAAGATGTAATCTCCAACGCTGACCAACACAAAGAGCTTTCGCTCCGCAGTTTTCTTAGCTTCCAGTAAACTTGCGGGAAGCAGGGATAAGTAATTTACCGTCCAGATTAAATCATTCAAGCGACCGGTGGACAACGATGGCTCAAAGTGGTAAGACGTCTCTTCGGAAACCGAGATGCTTTCAGCCGACCAGGTCAGTATCTTGGACGTGCTCATACTAGAAAATCACGAGTACGAGATAAATTATGTGTTTTTGCTTTAATGTTTAGCCGGTTAGCCTTTCTGCTTCATTATTTACCCGGTTTGCTTCTAGTCAAACCGGCTAATAGGAAACCGAGTGTAGGCTCCATTTATGAAGGAGTGGCTATCGAGCCGTTCGACAAAGGACAGCTTATAAACATCAAGGTTTTAATATAGTATTGTAGCCACATTACAGAATGCACTCATTTTCAGCATTTAATTTTAGTCTCGTGTATCTTAGGCTCGGTATTTTATTCTATTCCTACAACAATGATGTGCAACGATGTGCAAGATTTGTTCAGTTGACAACTACGAATTTTACGAGCAAAGATCGAACGAAAACTACAGTAGACTTTGTAAGTAAAGAGGACTGGGCCAGCCAATCATCTTTAAGTCTAAGAAACATGCGGGATGATAGTCAGGAATAGAGCCGATTTAGCTATATTTGTCGAAATGTTTCAGAAAACAGCTACGCGTTTCTGCCATATATTATTAGAAAACACGTCAACTTTAATCTACTTTATGTAAGCTAGGGTACCACATTTAAGTTAACACACGTCTACAGTTAAAAACAGCTAACAAAAGTTAATGACGTAATGACGTTGCAAACTAACCTGAAGACATAGGGCCCACACTCATGTACAACCGGTGTTGACTTCGGATAGTGGAGCCACGTCTTGTAGTTGGAAAAATTAAATACATACAAAAATGTATAAGAGGGAGCCGGTGGGTGGGCGAGGACGTTGGCTAGCATAGAACCCTTTTCCAGCGGCGGAGGCGAGAAAGGTTTTAACTGTAACGTCATACCCACCCACAGGGTCATGGCTAAAGCCACCGCCAGTAGGCCCAACACTGAAAATAAACGCATTTTTTAATAGCGGCAACGCAAAAAATTTACCCACACAACATTTAGTCATGAGAAGTTGCGAAAATAGAGCAGCGTTATATATTTTGTCAACTTTCTGCATACATATAAATCTACAAAGTTCAATAATCCTCAATATACTCTTCAATGCAAACGCACGCATATTTCGAAACTTACTCTCCCATACACATTCTGGTACAAGCAACTAGATCTTGGGGAAATAAATGTTGGCGAGAGCTACCGTCTGGACGCCTAAAACTGGGAAGTCTCCAGAGGAGCGCGTCTACAAGATACTAGCATATCAGGAGACTTCCCAGTTACCTCCCCCACCCCCTATGTAACACTACCTCGAGACTAAGAGAGGAAAGCCTCATGTTCCAATCTTCTCCTAGGACTACGAAAACTGCGCAAACTGAAGGTGGGATTCTCACTGCTAAAGTAAGTTGACTCGACCGAAAGCGTGACCTTCGGGCGTCCTCTAAACTTGTCTTCTGCCTCATGATGGAGTCCAAAAAGGAGACCCTACCGCCTAGTCGGTGGAGGTATCAACATTTTGGCGATAATCTCCGCTGTTGATTTTCCAGCCATTGCGTATAAGGAAGCTCGTCGCGCCGCCTCGAGTGCAGCGCAGGTTGCAATTGTATAGTCGACTGTGTCGGGTTCTCCTGATGTGCATAACACGCATGTGTCTACTGTCGCCTTGAAACTTTTTTTTATATATGTCTAAAACTGTTTATGGCCAGGTCTGTGTTGCGTAATATGTGAGCGGCCCCTGCACAGGCCTTTTATACCAATCCTTTACATTTGGGATGACTGGTCGCGTCCATTCCCCGCTGTTATTGTTAGAAGAGTGTTGGCCAATTTGGAAGCCCATGCGCAAAATGTGGACTTGCGTTCTACCGCTCATGTTAAATCTCCCTCGAGCCTTCTCTCACTGTTCTTCTTGCCAACAAGTTTCAAGAAAGCTAGCGTGCAAGGACAATCAGTCTGTACTGACGGTTCCGTAAGCTCTACAAACTCTCGTTGCCTCCTTGTGAGGCCCGAAGGGCTCGTCGGTTACGCTTTGTCCGGAGTGCAAGATCGGCCTAGACAGGAAAAACGTATAGCGCAGTATAATTAGCGACAAAAGCTAGGAACTTGCAACGGCCTTCCTTAACTTCTTCCTCTCGTGAAAGTATCTTGGCTAGGTTTCCTGATACCCTTGGTACTTTCTGAAAATATATTTGACATGTGCGTTGCCCGAAAGCTTACATGTCAGAATGTAACCTAGATATGTTGTGTGCGTACCGGGATTGCTCAACGTTTACTCTTCTCATTCTACTGCGCAGATGATCGCCGCGCACATGGTCGATTCGACGACTAATTAGGGCGCTTGCTTATAATACCTTGACGAGCTCGTGCGCAAAAAGATTCTGCTGGAGGGTTATCGTCGCGCGTACAAAGCGTTCCAGACAAGATGGCGGCGCCCAATAGTGCGCTGTGTTTTGTATGTAGTTCCGTGATAAAGAGCTCGTGTGAGTGGACCCTGTGTCCTACCTCTTTTGTGGGTGTAGCCCATGTGAAGTGCTCATCACCGCGCACCGATGTGGGGGGCAAACCAGCCCGCTCGGTGCCCTAAATGTCCTGAACTGGAAGGCGCTCGCCCAAACGACGCCCTGCTTGAGATCCTGCAGAGGATTAGCCGTCTTGCGGCGGCAAATACGATCCGAGTGTCGGAGCTTGAACAACTGTTATCCGAGCTTCGTTCCCTCCCATCGGGAGCAACGTAAGCACATCGGGAGTAGAAGTCAAGATGAAGAAGCAGGTGGCACAGCACAAAGTGGCACAGTGGATCTATTACGAACACTGGGCTGAGTCGTCCGATGTTTTAACAGGGGAGCTGTAGTAATTTGTTTAATCAGATACTCAGCAGGTGATACATACCCCAGGTTTGGCACAAGTCCAGGCTTACCCTGCTATTCAAGGGCAACTACGGTGACAACGTAGACGATTTAAATCTCTCGCATCGGCGGTCTTTGCGCTATCTTGCCCGGTGGGACGGTCGCTGAAGTGATGATTGTATTGTAATTATGTACCATCTTGAAATGCAAAGTTATTGCGAAATAAACAATATGTATGTATGTATAAAGCGTTCCGGTAATAGTATGTCGCGCAGTATTAAGCTACTTTAGCAGAACAACAACGTGCTTAGATCTAGCAGTTGTTGAAATACAAACAAAATCAACGTTGCATAAGTTAAGCAACGACAAAGGTGGTGAACCGTAATCAGGTCGTTTGACTCACCGGTTGTGACGTGGCGTTTCATATTGAAACTAACACCGCGCATGCACTATGGACGCACGAAGCACTTAGTTCCACTAAATTAACCAGCAACGCTGCGAATGTGATCTGAAACGCCGAGAACAAGGTTATTAAGTAAGATGTAGATTTTTTGCCATTCGATTCTGAGGATTTCGGTCGTCTTTTGTTGGCTGCCGTAGAATCAATGATTACGAGACTGACAAGTGTGTTCAATTTGCTGACGTTATTGCTAGCCATACGATTGTGGCTAACCTGCGGTTAGGGGGTCGTTACCGCTTACGATTTATCAGATACGTAATTTTTTAACACCTTATGTTAAATTTACTCCTTCCAAGGCATTTGGATGCCTAGAACAATGCCGGTGGATCCAGCGGCAGTGAGCCGCCTGGCTGTTTAAATATTTCCGGGCTCAGGAGTACAATAACTAAAAGGATACCAATTGCGGCCCTGCCGGTGTCTCGGAGTCTGTCGGTAACAAAGATTGCAACACTTCGTCTGATGTACCACAGGTCGATCCCAATAGAGGTGCCGGAACGTCGTAAATCGTAGACGAAGATGCAATACCACAGTGAGCAAAAGAAGGTTACAGTGTGCGATCAACGTGATGAACCGTTTACGTGGGTGGCGTCTAGACTTAGCAGAAAACTATTTCGCGAACAACGTCAGTTGAACAAGCTGAAAATGGATGCGTCTAGTGGTCAATTTAACGTTTTGAAAGTAGCCATCCAAAGAAATACGAAGGAGGACTCTGCTCCAAGGTATCCAGCATTAAATGTACCAGACCCCCACGTCTGGTACGGTTGTTCTTCTTCGTTCCAGTCAAGCTGTGACTTTCTCGGGCTAGGAAAGGCGCTCTGTCTTGGCCGAAACTTTCTGTATGTCTTGGCCAGGAAGGACTTACGCGAATGTTTAATCGGATTAAGGCTCAGGGATCTGACGCACGAGAATCTAGAAGTAATAGCCACCTCAACGATGTCCTTTGACCCAGACGAGTGAAGTAGGGTCAAGTGGGGGTCGATATTTCCTCTGCTGCTAGATTGATAGGCCTTCAGGACATAGCAGTCCACTTTGGCCATGCATTTTTGCAATCGCGCAAAATGCCGACGGTGAAAGTCTAACTTTCGAAACGTTTTAATAGAGTGCAGGGAATCCATTTAGTCAAAGGTCAAACGTGAAGTACATGTCACAGCTCACAACGACGTTAAAACCATTAAATTTAACAACCTCTGGCTTTCTTTCAGGCGTAGTGGACAAAATTATTCTGGAGCTACTAGATGTACATTTATTGCTAGGTGTACCTTTGATGCCAGACGGCATTGCAAAGGCATTAGCTAGTTTAAAAGACGAGCTGGCCACAGCCAGCAGCATTTGTGCGGAGCACATTGTTGAACTGGGCTAGCCCTGGGTTAGAGAGCCCGTGATCACACGTTCGAGCGGATAAAACTGTTCCCCCTCAAAAACGTTAACATCTATATATGTTAATTAAATTAAGGTTGTGTTATATATATATATATATATATATATATATATATGCTTTGGATGTAGACTGAAAAGTCAAGTTTTCACTGAATAATAGTCTATTATATTGGTCACGCTGTGCACGATGCAACATACTATAAACCCATACAAAAATCAAAAAAATAAAGTGATACTCTTGGTGAGAGTTTGCCACTATGCGCATGCTCAGCACACAATGGTCAGAGCTCATAATCGGCCTCTTGAATGTACTGTTTCGCTACTCACGTTGTTCTCACTTTCTTGACTTGTACTGTCCAGTAGCTATCGTCGCGCGCTCGTTTGAATACTTTGTCGTATGATCAAAAGAATGCGCATTCGCACAGTCGGTTAAAGATTTGCTGCCACGTCTAGCTGAGGCTAGCTAACCAACTGAGCAATTAATTACAAGCAGAACGTCGTACGTTAGTTTTCTCGTTGTGCGTAGGCAGCGGCTTATAGGCAGAGCTATAAGATCGATAGTCTTAAGAGCACTTGGCAAATCCTTAAACGTTAGCACGTCGCAACGCTTTACGGCTCACTGCCTGCTGGTATAGAGCGCCCTCCTACTGTTGAATCTGCAATGACACTGCCATGACAGCAAGAGACCAGCAAAACAGTAAAAACAAATTTTAACAAATTAGCCAATGCGAGTGTGTTTCGCTAGAGTTGAATCGCATCTGCTGTATTCATATTAGAACGGGCATATTTAAGTCCTTTCGTTAACGTACGCAGTAGAGAGAGAGAGAGAGCTGAAAAGAAGGCACTCAACTAAACATTTACCAGTGTGAATATAGTCTTTAGAAATCGCTCCCGGCGCTGACTTTAGCTTCCTGCAATTTCCGGCAAATGCTGTATTTTTCTGCCGACGTGTATTTTTCCGAGTAGAAGTAGCTGACTTGCGACAGTAGACACCTGATATCATTCAGTGTTGAATGGTAACTATAAAAACAAAATGTAGGCAAACAAATTATTATTAATGCTTTGTCGTCCGTTGGCCTTGAGACTGTGGGAGCTACAGCCCACTATACTCAATCTATTTCAGATATTAACAGGAAACTCGAGAGCATTCAAACAGGCAGTTTTGCAGACTGTCGCTCGACACCCAACAAGAAAATGCAGCATTTGTCCGGGAAACATTGTTGAACTGGGCTAGCCCTAGTGACTGCCCGTGACCAGTGTGTTCGCGCAGAGACAATTGTTCACCCCAAAGTGCTAACATCCATTTATGTAAATTAAATAACGATCGTGGGTGTATATATATATATATATATATATATATATATGCCTTAGATTTTGGTGTATCTGCCACAAAAAAATCTATTTCCTTTGTCGAATAATATAGTGTATCTTATTGCATACGCTGTTCATGACAAATGCAACGTGCTTAAACGATTTAATGCCCATATAAAAGCCAAAAGGTGATACGCCTGATGAGAGTTCGCCACTATGCGCATGCTCAGCACACAATGGTCAGAGCTTGTTAGCTGAATGTATTGTCTCGCTACTTACCCAACAACCAAGTTGTTTTCACTCTCTTGACTATCACTGTCTAGTAGGAATCGTCGCGCGCTCGTTCAAATACTTTGTCGCATGATCAGAAGATTGCGCATTCGTACAGTCGGTTAAAGATTTGCTGCCACGTTTAGCTAAGGCTAGCTAACCAACTGACCAACCACAAGCAGAAAGCCGCACATTAGCTTCGTCGTTGTGCGTTGACAGCGGATCGATTATAAACCGGAAAAGCTATATCGACTGTCTCATATCAGAAAGAACACGTGACAGACATCCTTCGATGTTAGCACGTCGCAGTGCTTTAGAGCTCACTGCCAGCAGGTGTAGAGCGCTCTTCTACTGTTGTATCTGCGATGACACTGCCATGACAACAATAAACCTACAAAACAGCAAAAACAAAATTAGCAAAACAATAGACCAGTCAAGGCAAGCGAAGTGAAATAGAAGTAATCGCAGCAGAACATTTACTTGTGAGAATACAATCTTTAGAAGTCACTGCCGGTGCCGACCTTAACTTTCTACAATTTCCGGCAAATGCTGTCCCGGACGGTATTTGGACGCCTAGGACAAGGTATCAGAAGCGCCAGAAAACCCAACATCTGTTCGAGGCACATGGTTGAACTAAGCTAGCTTTGGGTTAGGGAACCCGTAACCATACGTTCTTGCGGAAACAATTGCTTACTCCACAGTGCTAACATTTATCTACGTTACTTAAATTAAGGTTGCGCTTTACTATATATGTGTATATATATATATATATATATATATATATATATATATATATATATATATATATATATATATATATTATATACCATAGATATAAACTGCAAAGCAATTTTGCTTGTTAAATAATACAATGTATTGTATGTATTGCAATGTATTGCATAATACAATAATACAATGTATTGCAAATATGCCCAGCTCGCCAACGAGTTCATTTTCGTGCCGCTAGTATTCAAGACACTCGGGGGGGCGGCCCTGAGGCATGGTCGCTTTTACAGAAGATTGGCAAACAAATTGAACTGGCGACAGGGGAAAAAAGAGCACTTGAGTTTCTACTTCAGCGACTATCGCTGGCAGTTCAACGCGGCAATGCGGCAGCAATAATGGGCACAATGAGGGGCTGCCTCGAGGATAAGCTCGACTGGTAGCGCTCCCCACAAGCCCTAGTGTTGATAGTTAATTACATCTCGCTGTAACACTTAAATGTCATTTTAATAAATATAGTTGTTGATGTCATGTAGG
Organism: Dermanyssus gallinae; assembly: GCA_003439945.1. Taxonomy (NCBI): domain Eukaryota; kingdom Metazoa; phylum Arthropoda; class Arachnida; order Mesostigmata; family Dermanyssidae; genus Dermanyssus; species Dermanyssus gallinae. The sequence continues at coordinate 41,993 of QVRM01004660.1, read as the reverse complement.
AAAAAAAAATATTGTATTACACACGCCGTTTACGATAAATGCTAACGTATCTTAAACCTGAACGATTGAATGTCCATACAGAACAAAGTGATACGCCTAATGAGAGTCCGATACCTCATCACACAGTGGTCAGGGCATGTTATCAGCTTCTGAATTTATTGTCTCGCTACTTACCCAACAACCAAGTTGTTCTCACTCTCTTGATCTGTACTGTACAGTAGCTATCGTCACGCGCTCGTTTAAATAATTTGTCGCAAATTTAAAAGATTGCGCAGACGCACAACCGGCCCAAGATTTGCTGCCAAGGCCTAGCAAATAATCTGACCAAGTAAAAGCAGAACGTTGGGCGTCGGCTTCGTCGTTGTGCGCAGATAGCGGATCGAAACCGAAACTGCTCAACGATCGATATGCTGACATTCGAAAGAACACATAGCAGACGCCTAAATGATAGCATGTCGCGGTTCTTCATAACTCACTGCGGGCAGAAATCTGCGATGACACTGCCATGACAGCAATAGACCAGCATAACAGCAAAAACAAAAAAAAAGTAATACAATACATATATATATATATATATATATATATATATATATATATATATATATATATATATATATTCGAGGATACGCTCGATTGGTAGCACTCCTCACAAGCCCTAGTGTAGTTAGTTATTAACATTTTCCTGTAACTATAAAATTGAATAATACAATTTCGAATATATATATATATATATATAAAGCGTTGCAAAAAATTAGCAACTCATGTTTTTTGGTGATAATTTCGGCTTGATATATTTGAATGGCTTGAAATGTATGGGCATGCTGTACATGACAAACCACGAGTATGATGTTATCTTTGCAATCTCACAATTGGTTCATACAAAAAATAAAAAAGTGTGAAAAAACACTTGTAATTTATTAGCAACAATAACGGCTGTACTTGGCGATATCCGGAGGGCCTTAAGTGTGATTAGCGGCCTGACCCTACGCCCGGTCAATATATATGTATGTATGTATATATATACACTTTTAGTTTCGAGATCGGACGGTGCGGACGTGTTTTTTGTAGCTCTGTGGAAAAGATCTTAGGATCCTAGTACTAGCCGGAATTTGTGAACTTAGTGTTAGCACGTAGGTGCGCTGACTTGCAGTGAATGGTTGAACATCGATATTGTGAACATTAGTGGAGTCTCTGAGGTGAAAGTCTGCCAAGGTTTGGCGCCAAGTAACGCAAACGTGTGTCTACGAAGCTCCGAAAGATCATGCTTCCCGTGCGAGTGCACGAAGGTTAACCCAGGGAACGAGATACTGTAGTAATCCGTGAAACTCAGTGGTCATTTTGGTGTTTTGTGCGTGGACGTGCGACAAAGCGGCATGGAGCTAAGCCGCTGTGAAGCTTAAATGTAACTTCTGCAGCAAAGCGAAGCGAAAACGAAACTATTCGCGTAACAGTCGGGAGGCTCCGAGAGGCACGCTGCGCATTCAAATTCGAACCCTAACGACTTTCCAACTAAAAGAAGTTAGCGCAGTAGAACATTGGACTATATAAGGACCGTACTACACTGTACTGTTTAGTGAACCACAGTGTGTATATATAAATATATGTATATCTGTATAGCAGCATATAGTGCAACGCAGATATAAATTCGCAAGGCACGAAACAAGAGAAAAAGGGGGAAAGGATCCATTTAAGGGTCCTGGTTGTGTCCCTCAGTCACCCGGCCCGGTTTTACTCGAAATAGACCCAGACGAGCTGGCGAAGAGGGGTGCGGAACCGGAGACGGAGAAGTACACGGGCACAAACAACGACTCTGAGTACGAGAAAAGCACGTCTGCCGCAACGCCGCAGACTCAACGAAAGAGATCAGCAGTGGCAATTTCGCCAAACGATCCTACAGAGGGGGTAGCCGGTCGAACAACAGCCAGCCAAAAGGACAAAGCGGCAAAGAACACGCGTGCCGAGGAGGGCCTGCTGGATAGCGCGGGAGGATTGTGGGAGCTATTGGAGTGGTAAAGCTGCTCACGAGCGCTAAAAAGAAAAACGTGCACTACCCAAACGGACGTCAGGCTGCGATCACTCGCCTCGACAATGCACGTGGGAGCTCGAACTAAGACAGAAAGCTAGCGCAGCAGAGCAAGCTGAGTTTCATTTCATGTCAGGCAATTACCAATAACATAACATAATAGCTTTATTAAACACGATGGTTAGGTTACAATATTGACGCGTACAGTAGAAGCACACATTCACATATACATATATTCATTCACGGTTCTAAAAGGTCGAGTCAACGGAACTGTCTATCGCAATCGTTGAAGGTGATATAAGTCACAAACTGTCTCCCGCAAAGTTGCACAAACATAACGAGTAAAATTCATGGGAACTTCTCGCGATTACAGATCTTCATGTGGAAGCCATGTACATGCAAATCGGCAATTAGATGTCTATTCTCATAGTTGCAAGCGCTTCCAGGAAGTTACACGTCATTGCCATGGGTTTCATAAAAGAGCGGGTCAATGTCTGCCATCTTATTTTCCCATTCAGACATGTACTCGTTGAAAGCTGCCGTTTTCGGTAACACGTGCATTTTTTGTAAGTTCTCAACAAATAGCGGAGTCGACGCCAGTAAATAGACTAATCTGTTGAGACTAGTGCGGTGGACTCTTAGCGCCTTTTTTAGAAAAGCGGCCTTGATTTGGTCAAGCGCCTTAAAGTTTAACTTCGTCAGATGCGGCCATATCACCTGTATACCGTAAGAAGCAGTAGGCGCAATCTTCAGGTTAAAGAGATGAACGGCAACGTCCATTGATAGTTTATGAGGGTCTCGGATACTATGAAAGGACTGTAGTCCTTTCCGAATTCGTTCATCAATGTGCCTCGAGAAGTTCGTACCTCGAGACGAGAACATAACCCCTAGGTATGAGAAGTTCGAGACAAATTCTATAGATTTTGAACCTAAATGTAGTTCGTCGATTCCAGCCAATTTCCCTCCACGTCTGAACTTCATTGCCTTTGTTTTATCTAAATTTATTTCCAACTGGTTTCGATGAACGTAATGCTGCAAGGTCGCAAGGGATTGTTGCAAATGGAATCGACTGCGAGAATATAGCACCAAGTCGTCTGCATACATAAGGACGTCTACCTGCGAGTGCCGACTCCGTATCTCTTCGGGAAGGTCTCTCACCAGCACCGAAAACAGCAGGGGGCTAAGATTATCACCTTGGGCAACACCAGTGGTCTGTGAGATCGCCATGTGTTTAGCGCCTCCGTCATCTATAATAACTTGTCCTTCCTGTAAAATACCTTTAATGAGCTCCAATATATTCAATGAGATCCCGCAAAAAGCCAGCTTGTCAAGTATAATTGTTCGTGCGGCCGTATCAAAGGCCGCTTTAAAATCTACAAATACAGCAAATAGATAAGCCCCTTTAGTTCGAAGTGCCCGTTGTATCGAATTTAGAAGTACAGCACATGCTGTCATTGTTGACCGGCCCCTTCTGAAGCCATGTTGTTGCTCCGGCAGCTTTCTGTTAATCTCAAGAAAATGTTCTAATCGACGGGCTAGGATAGCCGATAGAAGTTTGTAGATTGCGCTCTTCTTTGCGATACCTCGGTAAGACGACGGTGCCAACGGATCTCCTTTTCCTTTAGGGATAATGCTGAGAAGACTGGTTTTCCATTCCGAGGGTAGTTGGACCGTTTCATCACCTCGTTAAAAAGTCTGGTAAAACAAGGCGCAAGGTGAATCGCTTGCTTGAGATGCTCATTTGTGACCAAATCGAGCCCCGGGGCCTTCCCGGACGGTGCTTTCATTATTGAGTCGATAACTTCAGAATTGCTAAAAGGCCGCGACAGGGCTTGACGGGCGTCAGTGACGCGCTCGTCCCACACTGACATTATCACGGGAGCGTAACTCGGAACGGTAATGGCACTGGCAAACATTTGCCGAAAATGAGCATTTAGTATATCATGTGGGATAGGACACGCAGTAACGCGCCTGTCTGTCTGCAGCCACTTATGAGGTCGTTGTTGCGCTTCTAGGAGCAGCTTGTACTGTTTTCGTTCTTCATATTCTTTTATGGCGTTTTTTACAACTTTTTTATAGTCACGACTTAATCTAGTATAAAAATAAGTCATCTCCGGGCGGATTTTTGCTAAAATAAACGCTTGAATCATATAATGTTTGCAAGAAGCGCACTCCTGATTGTACCATGGAGCGTGCTTTCTGTTTGTTCGCTTGCTTTCCGTTTGTTGCTTTAGCCGAGCGCTACCAGTAATGGCACTTCGAATGCTGGTGGCATAGGATTCCACGTTGATCACGGTTGGCACTGGGAATATGTTTCGCGAGGTAACCGTCAAAAGGCTGAGATTTAGATTGCTACTTAAACAAGGCCGCTTGTGATCTGTAGATTGAGGTTCAATTGATATTTCCATTGCGACGGGTAGGTGCCACCTTGAACCAAACGCCATTGTCTTCTCCTGCACCCCCCTGTACTTGACATTACATGGGTTAGCATTTGTGGCGAAAATGTCAATCGTAGATTGTCCGTGAGGCGCGACGAATGTCGAATCTTCAGCTGTAGATATAACCCACATGCTGCGAGATGCCAAGGCGTTGAGTAGTGATACCGTTCTTATACATCTTGGTTTGTCAAGCCGACAGTTGATTGACAGTCTTTCAGGCAATTAAAGGAAGCCAACGCCGAACAGACGGCAGAAGTGCAAAAATCACGATGCTGGCTGATAGATGGAAGGCAAAGACAGACGGTCTGGCCAAACAGGTTGAGGACCTAAAAGGACAGGAATCGGCACTTTCACTCGAACTTTTCCGTCAGAAGCGGCGAAAAATATTGAATAATACAATGTATTGTGCTACACATGTTGTTGACGATAAATGCTAACGTATCTTAAACCTGAACGATTTAATGCCCATACAGATGCGAAGTGATACACCTGTTGAGATTCCGCCACTATGCACACGCTCAGCACACAATGATCAGGACTTGCTATCGGCCTTTGAATTTATTGTCTCGCTACTTACCCAACAACCAAGTTGATCTCACTCTCTTGACCAGTACTGTACAGTACCTATCGCCGCGCACTCGTTTGAATAATCTGTCGCAAATTAAAAGAATTACTCATGCGCACAACCGGTTAAAAATTGGCTGCCAAGGCTTAGCTGACCAAGTAAAAGCAGAATGTCGCGCGTCGGCTTCGTCGTTGTGCGCAGATGACGAATCGATTTCTCTATAAACCGAAAATGCTAAACGATCGATATGCTGAAATTAGAATGAACACATGGCAGAATTTTAAATGATAGCATGTAGCGGTTCTTTGTAGCTCACTGCGGGCAGGTATAAAACGCTCTCATGCAGTTGAATCTGCAATGACAGCAATAGACCAGCAAAAACAAAAAGACAACATATATATATATATATATATATATATATATATATATATATATATATATATATATATATATATATATATATATGCCCGCAGTGAGCTACAAAGAACCGCTACATGCTATCATATATATATATATATATATATACATATTTAAATGACATCTTTAATCGCTCATTTATAACTGCCGGCCTACAGCCCCCGGGTTTTTCGAGGGATAATGGAAAAAGAACTGACGGTCTGACTTTGACGCCCTTTAAGCGTGGCCGCATGCTTGTTTGGGACGTAACTGTAACCGACTCATTAGCTTCTTCGACGGTCGGTGCAGGTGCGGACCGAGCAGGTCATGCCTCCAGGTTGGCTGAGGCTAACAAATGCAGAAAATACTCGAGCGTTGATTCTCCGCACGAATTTTGTTTGTTGGCGTTCGAGACTATGGGAGCTGCAGGCCCCCTTATGCTCAAGCTGATTAAGCGCGTCGGTAAAATAATAATTTTTCGGCAGAACACTCGAGAGCATCCGAATTCTTGCGTCAGAGGCTGTCGACATTCAACGAGGAAATGCAGCGTCTGTGGGACACAATGTTAAACTGGGCTAACCCTGGGCTAGGGAACCCGTAATCACACGTTCGCGCGATATATATATATATATATATATATATATATACGCCAATACAGGTAAGGAATGAGTATTTCTCAAGAATTTGATTTACTTGGAAAGTATCAGAAAGTGGTTATGAAGAACCTTCGCTGCCGCGTGTCACTTAACAGCACATTTCGCGTTATTTATATATACAGAGTCTATCATAACCATTTGTACTTATTGGTTGATTGATTTGTTGTTTGCTTGGCATGCGTACCTAAATACACATGTCACTTTTATATTACGGCCGCTTTGAGTGCCAGCATTTATGTTACCTTTGCATCTATGTATATGCAATCCATGTATACTTTAATACCAACTGAGGTCTGAGGTCTAGGGCCTTCGACAGCCCTTTATCTCTGCTCCCCTCTAAGGCTATACATTATTTAATAATATGCTCGATTGACTCATTCTCTAGCCCACATGCTCGACATTTTGTACTTTGCCTAGCTTTTTGTATGCTTGTATTCAACATCTCCTGCCCTGGCACCTGCCAATTGCCCACTCGCTCTTGAATTATCGTATTACGTATTATACCCTTCCCCTATTTTCGCTTTTCCTTTCCAATACAGTTGGCAAACTCGATCTGGAATCCATTGCCCACTTCCATTTGTCTGTATATGGCCTGTTCAGCCTTAATTTCAATATTTTCTCTAATACTCTCGCTCTTGTCTATTGATGACTATTGTACCCAATCTCCCTAGCTGCAAACCCTACTCTGCAATCCCACTTCGTCTTAATCCTCAGTGCCGCCTTTACTAGCTGCATCTGCTTAACGCATCTTTTATTTGTGACACTTTTAATCTACGACTAAATCTTAGCTCACTTTGTACTTCTTTTCGTATACATTTTGACATTCCCCCTTCCCCCTCAAGAAATTCCCTGGCACAATTAAAACGACAACCCAATAAATATAAAATCTCCAGATTGCTCAGCTGCTTTTATTATTCTTACCATGTTATTCCTGTAAATTTATTCTAGTAACTCTGCTCAGTTTCTCTCCAAACCCTCCTCTAACAAAATCTAATACAACTTTAAATTTATCGCAGACAGTCGCTCTGGAAACGTTTCGGCATGAGTATTCTCAAAAAGTGTCTCTGATTCCTAGAGAATTCTATCTATCACCAGCTATGACTAACCAAGTCTGGAAGGACTCTCTCCGGCCATGTCGTCACCTCACTACTCGCTACAATGTTCACGGATTTCATCATTTACTATGCCAGTCTGCTGGGTTTCATTAACCCAAGTAGGACTGCAAATGCCGTCGTTGTGGCGGTCCATGCCCCCTCTACCACTTATCTGATTGTACGAAATCCGTGTCGCTTTCTCAGCTTCAGCGAGAATGCTCATAAGTCATTTTACCATGTTTGTTATATATATCATGTTTGCATTTACATACCCAAACAGGGTGCATTTTAAATAAATACAACTTTGTTCTGTCTACCATATCATATGCTATTTTTAAATCTAAAAATCCTGCCACGCACCCTTGTCCCTGTAACCTCCATGTTTCCACAACCTATAAGAAAAGCTGATAATTTAGCCTATACCCCTTACTAAATCCGCACTCCCATTCTCCAATTTTCTTATCTGTCTGCACTCTACTCTTAAACTCTTGCATAAATATTCGATACGTTATATGTGTAAATGTAATTGGCCGCCTTTTTTTAGGTGTCATTATCTACCCACTCCTTGGGAAGAAGAGAAACGCTTCCCTTGCGCCAATTCTCCGGGATTCTGCCCCTCTAAAGACATTCTTAAATTGCTTCGTTAGATAATACACGTGCTTCTTTCTCAACGCCTGGATAATTCCCGTCGAAATCCTGTCAAGACCACACGCCGTTTTTGGATTCATTTTTCACCAAGCCTTGGATCTCATCTGCTGTGGTTGTAATTTCCGTGCTAGTTCTTGTCCCTTCTTTACTGTTCACGCTAGTCGTGAAAAATAGCGTTTGTAACACGGTGTCCATTTCATCTGTTGTGTATGTTCTATCCTAGACGTTATTTTTCATTTTTGTTTTTCCTGTTTGACACAGTCCCAAAACTGTTTTGCTCGCTGGCCCTTGGAGCCCCCCAAAATTCTATTACATTTATTCTCGTCTGTGTGTTTAATAACATCTTGGATTAACATTTGAGCTTTACTCCTGCCTTCCTTGTAAGTTTCCTAATACTCTTCTGCCTTGTGTGTCCCTTCCCATTACTTTTCTATGCTTCTTACTCCACCTTTTCCGCTTCATGATTGCCTTATTTATTTGATCAATTCACCACCGTCGCTCTCCTCCCTTTTAAATTCCCTTCTTTATCTTACAGCAATTGCCATATGCGTCTTTAATATGCCTATGCATATCGTCCACCAGCCTTTCCCCACTTGCCGCTCAGAGCTGTTTATTATTCTACTTTCTGTGCCCATTTGTGTTTGTCCAAACATTTCTTTTGTACAACTACGCGCCCGGGTTTCTTCTTCCTTCAGCTCACTTTTACCCCAATATGATCACTTCCAACATTGTATGTTTTCTCTTTATCGATCCTGATTTCCTTCACCCACTTATGTATTTTACCCTTCGTACGAACATAATCTACGCATGACCCTTTAGTCCCCTGTGTGTACGTATATTTCCCTTTTACCAGAGGGTTCAAATTTAAAATTTGGGCCTCACTCGACTCTGCCAGTTGTATCTTCTGCCCGCCCTGTCTTCTCGTCCATCCAGCTGTTTGATATGTGCATTCCAATCTCCCAAACATATTACCCTTCCCTTGATTGATCGATTTATTGTTCGCTTGGCATGTATACCTAAATACACATGTCACCCTTTTATATTAGGGGCGCTTAGAGCGGCAGCATAAATATATTTCTTACGCATCCATGTAATCCATGTCTACTTCAAGACCTACTGAGTATTTGCTTTCCATCGCGACAACCTCTTCTTTGTAATATCGACCAGGTCATTTCTAACATTTGGTCCTGGAGCTAGGGCCCCCGACAGCTCTATATCTCTGCTCCCCCTAAGGCTATACATTCTTTAATAATATGTTCGATTGACTCATTCTCTAGCCCACATGTTCGACATTCTGTACGTTGCCCCTCATTACATTTAGCTCTATGTATCCTTGTATCCAACATCCCTGCCCTGGCATCTGCCAATATTATTTTCAAGTTTATTGACCAAATAGTAGGTATTATATTTTGTTACATTAGACGATTTACAGAAACCGGCTTGGAGCATTCAAGTAAATGATATGTGGTGCACTGATGGCCGCAACGTTGACAAGTGCATGATTCGTCAGCTTCATGGTGGCCAGGTCGAACACAAATTTTATGGTGAAAACCATGCATAGCGAATCGAAGGGTAAGGTGACGATTTGCCATATTGGGATCCTTCCACGTGTCCGAGGTGAGGGCAGGCGTCATAAAGAAGGCTGGATCGACATCAGCTAGTTTCGCCTCCCAATTCTGGATGTGCTGCCTAAATGCTTCAGTGTGAGGCAGGTTGAAGCTTCGCTGCAAAGTTTCTGTGAAGAGAGGTGCTCCAGCCGCCAGGTAGACAAGTCGGTTGCGGCTTGTTCTGTGGACACCCAGGGTACGCTTGAGGAATGCAGCTTTAAGTCTGTCGAGATCAGCGAGGTTCGCTGCGCTGAGGTACGGCCATATCACTTGTATTCCATACCCAGCTGTGGTGCCTATTTTTATATCAAATAGCTGCAAGGCTGCCTGTAACGACAGCCGCACTGGTATTTGAATACTGTGAAATGCCATAAAACCCTTACAGATTCTTTCTTAAGTTAGTGATCAGCTGTTGAACCAGCAAGTCGCATCGCTTGCGAGCTCTGTCTAAAGCAAGTCATACCTGTGTAATTGTGGTGTTTTCTTAGCAACGGTGACCAAAGACAACAGTGAGCAGTTCCCGGGATATAATGTGCAACACATCATCTCTTTAGTGCTTGAATTACTGCAACCGACATCCAACTACGGCACCTCCACATTACATTGGCGGTAGACTGCTATCAAACGATTGTAATCGATCGTTCGAAAATTCGTAATCGATTCAGCGACATCTGTGGTTTAACATTGAATTTGAAAGCCAACATCGTTTCACCCAAGCACTTGTTAAATAGCTTCTTCACAAGCTTTACAACCAATCGCGCTACGACCTGCAACGGCAGCGACGACAGCAACAACGGCAACAGCACAACAACAAACACGGTCACACTGAAGCTCCGCATGCATCGAAGCAGCAAGGGCAGCCAAGCGTTTGGTGTGCGAGCTGTCAGAGAGTGGAACACTCTTCCGGTTAGCTTGCGTTGTTTGAAATCCTTAAATAACTTCAAGGAGAATTTAAAGTCACACCTATTACCCCGTCAATAATGGATACACTAGTCTTCCTAAATTGACCCTCGCATAGAGGTAAACACAAGTAATTTTATTGCGGCTGCAACTTTTTACCAACACAATGGTAACTGTAGTAGGTTTAAATTACTATATCCTCCTTGCAAATAATTGTAAATGTATGAAACAACATACCATTGTAATTGTGTATATAATAAATAAATGACCTGGTTCAAAAAAAAAACAACAACATCGTCATCAACATCATCCTACTTGACTGACGCGTGAAGCCGTCAACGACACCTGCCGCCACTCTGTGCTTTGTTGTGGTTCTATTTCTACCCTCTCCCGCCCCTCCTCCGCAGTCTGCTCTCTAAGCTTGTCGCGTCTATTGAAACGGGATGGAGGCTAACCATTGCACGGTTTGTTCTAAGCCAATTTCCCAAGGGCTGATGCATGTTTCATGTAGCAGTTGTGCGCGAAATGTGCACCTCACCTGTACAGGCGTTCAGCTCAGGGAAGGAGAGAACTGGGTATGCACTCTTTGCAAAGCTGTTGGAGAGTTTACTGACACTGGCTTACTGCCCGTAATTGATTCTGTCGTAAAAAGCTCACAAAACGAAGAGCTATCCACTGTCTTAGCGTGGCTATTCAAGCGAGTGTGCGTTCTCACCAGGGAAGTGGATGCCTGCAAGCAGCATTGCAATGCACCGCCGGCAACACTCGCATCTACAACAGCGCCGGAAATAATGGAACCGGCGATAAGAAGATCTATAATAATTGGGGATATGCTTCTTAAAGGTTGCCAGAAGCAACTATCGCTACTCAAGAGGTTCAAAGATCTTCATATTTCACTTCGACCATTCGGTAATGATCTCAAGAAGATTTTTACTGACACATTGCAGGCCATGAGTGACACCTCGGACCCGCTACAAGTTGTCATTCATGCAGGGCATGCAGAGTGCATTAAACTAGAAACTGCCGAGGCGCTGGCTTTGTACGAAGGCTTCCTAGTTGAGGCGAGAAACAAACACCCTGGGACACTCTCTTGTCCTGGTGTCAACTCCTGTTTACAGCCAAGAGTGTAAGTGTTTCAACAATGAACTTGCCAGCCTTGCTTACAAGTTTAACGTACAGACCAAGTTTTTACACATAACTTATATACAGGCAGCAACAGGATTATCTCAAGTATTCAGATACGACGAGATTTCGGCGAATAAGATTGCGAACGTTCTAGTGCGATATTCATGTAAATTTGTTGGAGTGAAGAATCCCTTACCGTCCTTGCTGCGCACTTCGAAGAAGACCTCCAACGTCAACAAAGTTGTTCACAAACAACAGACAGCAGTGTCAGCGGCAAGCAACGACGTCCGAAACTGCCAAACCGCCAGATTCGTAATGGCAAACAAAGTCTTCAGGTGCAGCAACGACAAACTAATAACAGAGAAACCAGAATCAACAGGCAAAACGCTAAAAACAACAACAGCCACTGGCAGCAGCAACGTAGACCGCACATCACTCGGACCAATCGTAATGATAATCGAGAGCGTAACCCGGGTAACTTGTTGGGGTTTCCCCCAATGATGACCAACCCCTACCTCTCATACAATCCGTTCGCTGCTCTATCCGAGAATTACTGGATGGGCATGGGCCAGTACCCATTTCAACTGCAGCGCCCTCCCGTGCGAGGCAGACGCTGGAATTAAACATAACGCAGTGGAATATCGAGGGTGCCAAAACAGGTCTCTCCTCCCGCACGCAGAATTATCCGCGTTTGACATTGTTATTTTAACTGAGACATGGTCTACAAAAAGCATAAACGTGAATGGATTTTACACAGCTGAGTGTCTGGCACAACACGCAGCAGGACCAGGAAGACCAAGTGGGGGCGTAGCTGTTTTGTACAATGGCAAATCTGGTGAAGTAACAATTCAGTATAATGATGACAACTGTGTCATTTTAAGTACCGATAAATGTAATGTCGTTGCCATGTACTCAAGTCCCGCGGAGAGAATAATAGATCTGCTCGATAAGCTGTGTCGGTCGCTCGATTCAGTTGATCTACAAAAATCAACTCTACTCTGTGGTGACTTATACTGCCCAATAGGTAAACCCAGCAATAGTAGGTGCAGATCGCTGATCAACACCTTACATGATCGAGGTCTGTGGCTTGTCACCTCTCCGGATGTGCATACATTTGTGGGACCACAGGGTAGATCAACGATCGATATATTTGCAACCAACATGGAAGAGACCTCCGTGACGTATCACGGCGTGCTGTCGCAACTAACAGCTTTCGGAGCCAAATCGCATCTTCCGGTTGGACTCAGTGCGCGGATGCCGGCGGAATCTCTAGTTCGACGGAAATTAAAATGGTCGAAGTCGCTAGACATTAATCGTCTTGTTCAATGTGCCCGAGAAATCTTGCCGCCTTCCAATAGAGTTTTCGGTTGATGAGTACGCCAGTCGAATTGTTTCAGTCATACGACGAAGCGTCTGCGAAAAGCGATTCAGGCGCAGCGTGCCTTGGATGAACACAGAGCTGCGTAAGTTTAAGCATTATGTTGTCCAAGCTTATATTCTATCCCGATTACAAGACATTATGTTGCCGTTATATCAATGGCTTAACAGGGCATACAAACAAATGATCAAGCATCTGCCAATAGCCCACTGGGTCTTGAATTATCGTATACCCATTCTACCCCGCATTTCCTTTCCATACATAGTTGCCAAACTTGATCTGGAGCCCATTGCCAGTTTCCATTTATCTGTATATGACTTTTTACCTTTAATTTCACAATTTTCTTTGATACCTTCGCTCTTGCCCATTGCTGACAGTTGTACCCAATCTTCCTAGCTGCGAACTCTACTCTGCGATCCCACTTCCGTTTAATCCTAAGTGCCGTCTTTACATCTGTTTAACCCATCTTTTATATGTGATATTTTCAATCCCACTACTAAATCGAAGCTTACTTCGTACTCCCTTTGTATACATTTTGACATTTCCCCTCCCCCCTCAAGAAATTCTCTGGCGCAATTAAAACGGCAATCCAATGCAAATCTTATCACCTCTCTTTGTATTGTTTCTAACGTCTTTCACAACCCTGCGCTCTGAACCAGAGAGGCATTAGCAAATGTCAATCCTGGCACATACATGGCCTTTCATATATTCCTTGTTACTATATATTTATTAAACTCACAGAGGCCCTTACACCTTATTGCATTTCTTCCTCTTTCAGCCTTCTTCCTCCTTATTATCTCTTCGTCTTTCGTAGTCATTGTCACCCCAAAATACTTGTACTGACTTTTATAATCCAAGTATTTTTCCTGTACTACAAGTTTCTTTGTCCCCCTAGTCCCACTAAATACTAAAACTGCGCTATTTTTCATTAAACGACATGCTCAGTTCCTCCGCTGCTTCCCCACATGCATTTAACATTTGCAAGTTGTCTGCTAGCAGTCGTGATGTTCGGTTGTTCGAAGTGTTCGCTCCCGTTAAAGACGGGTGAACAACTAGTGGTGTGCAGTCAAGGCTGCTCAAAAGTGTTCCACGGGGGTTGTCTAAACCCCGTGCTCCCCGAGGATGAGCACTCGGCTCCGTGTGGAGCCTGTGACACCCAGGAACCAAGTCACGGTACGTTGTGCGGCCGATTGAGCGAGCTACAGTGGAACTTTCTGAAACTGTGGTTAGCACACACGGCACTACAGGAGCGGGTTGCCAAAATCGAGGCAGTCCCGCAGGAACAGTTTGCCGCACTCCTTACGCTTACAGGGGGTTTGAACTCTACGCTAAGTGACAAAATTAGCGTGGAGAAAAGCGGCGGAACGCGGACAACGCGGAAAAACAAGAAAGCCAGGCTAGCAGACAGCACAGAAGGAGGTGACGTCATCGAGCCAAAGACGAGAGAGCTGGTTGGAGAGACCAGCAAAGACAACCGCGCAGGCGCCAAGAGAAGGCGTCTGCGGAGTTGAGTAACGACAGTGGCAACTTGAACGGCGCTGTTGTTGAGATGGAACCACCGGGTGGTGTTCACCGCTGCGTCACCAGCTGCGGTAACAACAACGCCGACAGATCCAGCTGACCCACGTCCGGAGGAGAAGGCAGACGACGATGGTTTTGTTGTGGTTCGTAAGCGACGGGACAACAAAACAAAACATCGAATGCAGCGCGGTAGTGCAACAGATGACATAGGCGGATTGGAAGTCTATGCAAGACCTGCGAAGATCTGCGTCTTGAGAGAGGCACGATTGGCGCAGAAGACATCAACGGTCGGACTGCAAGCGTGGCTTACTGCCAAGGGCATAACTGTGAAAGCAGTTTGGAAGCTACATACACAAGGTAGTGATGCTGTGTTCTGTGTGGTTGTGCGTGACGAAGATTACGCAAACTGTTGCAGAAATGAATTCTGGCCAAAGGGAAGTCTGTTCCGTCGCTGGGTTGGGGACGTCCCCTACGAGAGGATGGTTAAGGAGAGTTTTAGTGCGCCTGGCGGTCTAAGCCTCCGTAAGTGATTGACCAGTTCTAGAACTACAAGCGTAGTGGCAAACATACCTTTACGAGTGCTTCTCTGGAATTGTGAGGGACTTAAGGGGTCAATGGATCTCGCACGTGATGACATGTTTAAGTTGGTTGACATTACACTCCTCACGGAGACATTTCAGCGGGACGAACTGCATATCAATGATATGCGGGGCTTTCACCAGCTGGCTGTCTTACCTGCGGGAGGTCGGGGAAGACCTGTGGGTGGGTTATCTATCTACCTACATAAACGCTTACCACCGATGCAATGCGTCAGGAAAGATGAATACTGCGTGGTGCTCTCCTCTGGGAGGGTAAACGTCGCTGTATTCTATTTCCCACCCACATTCGATTCTGCGGAAGTTGCTGAGACGGTAAGCTTTGGACTTTCAGAGTTAAACCTGACCATGCCAACTATCGTCGGCGGTGATTTCAATGCCAGAATCGATTGTGGGGCCAACGATGATAAAGGCGAGGTGCTGCTTCAGGTGATGGAAAATATTGGTCTAATTTGTGCAAACGCGCGCGAAGACTCAATGGAAGCAGCACCAACGACCTGTTGTTTCACAACCTTGCCAGCCGTGAAATTGAAAGCTTTGATGTTCTCGATGAAGCGGCCCGAAAACACCAATCAGTGTTGTCGACGTTCCCGGTATTTGGCGAGACCGATATAATCCGCCGCGCTGGTTTGCAATGAGACGGATTAATCTATCTCTTTTGGACAGAGCGGTCTTGAGGTAAGCCCTGACATCGATACCACCTGTGACCAGCTGGAGAGGACGATGAGAAGTGCAGTGAAGTGGAAAAGGTTATGGCAGAAGAGATCACGCCCGTGGTACTCTCGAGCCTGCTACCTAGCCCACGTTGAAGTGCTCGAACTCCTGCGCCAAGCACGAGCCAAAGCACCATCATCACTACAAGCCAGGCGGGACTACTTTGAGCGTAGAAAGGTTATATAAGACTCTGCTATGATCATAAAAGGGAACACGCGAGGCGGGAGGAGCGACGGCTGCTTGAAAGAGCAGAACGAGAGCCCTCAGCTCACATCGTGCGATCTCGTAGGGCGGGGAATTCGCTTAGTGACGGACAGGTAAAGAGCCACCTAACTAATATTTTATTCAATCGTGACGTTGCGGCCGCTCCATTGCCGCTTACATTGGAGCAGCACAACATGAATCTGCCTTTCGGGGTGGAGGAGGTGTGCCAGGTCCTACGGTCACTCCCGAAGAGAAAGAGCTCAGGGACCGATCAGGTCTGCTATGAGCATTGGATCCAGTCACTCCCTCTCTTGGCAGAAACTCTTTGTGATTTCTTTAATGAAATTATAAAGAGGGGGCGGATGCCTAAAGTCTGGCATGTCGCCAGGCTTTCTCTTCTGTTCAAGGGTAGGCATGGTGATGACCATCAGGATCCAAATCTCTACCGTGGAGTGGCGTCAGAACGCACATTGAAGAAGATTTTCTGTGAGTTGGTTATTCGGCGGATTGAGCACGTGGCTGAAGAGGCACTTCCACCGGAGCAATTCGGTTTTAGGAGAGGCCGAGGCACCCGTGATGCAATCCACGTTCTCCAGTCAGAAATCGAGCGAGCTGTGGCACAACCTAGATGTCATCTGTATGCAGTCTTTATTGACTGCGTCAAGGCCTTTGACAAAGCCCCTCGCTATCTGCTGGTTGATGCATTCCAACGAGCAAATGTGGGAACTCCGCAAGGAGACCCGCTGAGCTGCGTCTCGTTTACACTTCTCCTTGCTGACCTCGTCGGTTACGTCCGACAGGAGTACCAAAAAGCCGTGGTGGTGATGTATGCAGATGATATCGTGGTCGCTCATCGCGACCTAGGTGCCATCAAGCGCATTACCTCTATGATAGAGGTCTCGAAGGGACTAAGATAAGACTGAGATAAACACCAGGAAGACCAAAGCCATGAAATTCAGGCGTGGAGGTCGATTGGCTGCCAGAGACGTTATACGTTGCTGCGGCCAACCATTAGGAGTTTGTTAACTCTTTCCAGCATCTTGGCCTTCGGGTTCATTATACGGGAACGACGTTCACAGCGCATATAAACGAAACAGTACGGAAGGCACTTGTCTCTCTTTACGGGGAAGTAGGCAATGTCCGAAGACTGTCCGTTTTCTCAGCAGTGAGGCTCTTCATGCTCAAGATTGTTCCGGGGTATGGCCTTGACAGAGTGTGGAACCACCTCACACTGGCTAATTTTAACCAGCTTGAGAGGTGTTTCTCATTATATATGAAGCGAGTGCTTTGCTTGTCTATTCGAGCAAGGAGCCGTTTTGTGTATCTCATGTCAGGTTGTCCACCGGCTACTGAAACAATCCGACTAAGGCTGAAGATGCCGCGTACAGTCCCATACGAATGTTTCATTTCTGAATGGGAAGCTAAAGTCGAACAGGCTAGACGGGAGGTCGGTGGTTTGGACGTTTTCAATGCCGTGCACCTCTGGTCTGGTCCTGCATGTGACAGTCGCCACGTATACACCAGGTACATAGTGCACGGTTATCACTACCTGGTATGTTCAAACGCAGCCTTTCACGAGGAGTACGAGTTGTGCACCTGTCGGTTCTGCCTGCAGAGGTGTGCCAAGTACCATGCAGTGGAATACACAGCGCTGGACAAAAGATCGCCGAAAGCGTGAAGAAGATAGAGTATTACGAAGAAACATCTTGAATTGTATATTATACTCAATCTGAGTGAAATAAATATAAATAGGAATTTAACATTTGCTTAACTTCGCTAGTACCCCTCCCTAACACTACCATATCGTCAGCAAACAGCAGCACGGGTGTCTTGATTATATACACGCGTTTCCCCTATCTGCCATCCCTAACCCGTTCTATTAATCCTTCGCGCTATTCTCCCTATATACATAAAAAATGACCGATGACACGGACAGCCTTGACTGACCCCCTTAGCAACTATAAACTCTCTAGATTGTTCGGCTGCTATTATTATTCTTAGCGTGTTCTTCCTGTAATTTTTTTCTAGTTACTCCACTCAGCTTATCCCCAAACCATCCTCTAACATGATTTGATACAACTTTGTTCTGTCCACTATATCATATGCTTTTTTAGGATCTAAAAATCTTGTCACACACCCTTGTCCCTGCAATCTCCATGTTTCCACAACCTGACTTAATGAAAAAAAGATGATCATCTAGACTATACTTTTTCCTAAATCCGCACTGCCATTATCTCATTTTCCCATTTGTCTCCAGAATACTCTGCCCTCTACTCTTACACACCTGCATAAATATTTGATACGCTTATCTCTTCTTGTTAAAGGTCTTTCCTATTTTCCCGTACCTCGTCCTCTCTTAGCCTTCGAGCTCCTCACTCAGTCTGCACTCGTTTGCTCGTAAAGTTTTGACTTCCTCTCTAAGCTGCCCTAGCTCTTCCTTATCAGCTGACCTAACTTCTCGGTAGGCCTTACCTCTGTCTTCCAGAACCTTCTCGAGACGTTCCAGGGTCCTGGGGAGCTGTTGAGATAGCTCCTTGAGCTCCTTCGTGTTATTGGCCTTAGACAGATAAAGCGTTTGTCCAGTGTGTTGCATCACTTGGAGGATCTCTTGGAGCTGCTTTTTTTTCTCACTTTGCCGGAAAATCAATAGCCACCCCGCTTCCTATTCCCGACGACGCCCCGTGTGTCCATTCTGTTCTCCCCGTGCATCCCCCTTAATGTTTAATATAAA
This sequence comes from Dermanyssus gallinae, assembly GCA_003439945.1. Classification (NCBI taxonomy): domain Eukaryota; kingdom Metazoa; phylum Arthropoda; class Arachnida; order Mesostigmata; family Dermanyssidae; genus Dermanyssus; species Dermanyssus gallinae. The sequence continues at coordinate 23,397 of QVRM01004660.1, read as the reverse complement.
TAATTAATATATCTCCATATAATATATCAAACATAAAATATATCGTAATATACCATTGTAGTGTATGAGATAGATAGATGAGTATGGCTATGGATAATCCCCGCACCGCCCGCGGTGGGGGATTACCTGCCACCAGCGGGCGCAATGAATGCCTATAAATTGGTCTGAAATAAACCAGATAGCCTTTTTTGGCGTCGGCGCTGATTGAGCCGGTAACTTACACGGTGAGTGTCCTTATTGTCGCTACCTCGATACTACAACCATATATATAATATACTTACTATATAATATACCGCCCCTCGCCTCCTTCTTGTTCCACTCTTTACTGACTAACTCTCACTGACTAATACTGGTCGTCGCCGAGAAGGCCGAGAAACTAATATGGCGGGCCCCACGTGTCTCAGCCTAGTGATCGACAAGTAAATTTAACCCACATTTCAGCCTGGTCCGTCTGTCCCCAACAAACGCGGCCCTAACTAAGAAGAGAGGGCTACTGAGTACAGTACCTTTGTAGGCGAGAGTGTACCGTTTTGCCGACCAGTGGTTCTCTCTTCGTCGTCATTGGGATCGTAGATACTGAGTGTAAGCCAATAATCCTCGAAAAGTGAGCAATAAACCTTGGAGAACACCACCAAAACACAATAAAACTCTGTCGCAAGCTTTTACCCACCAACGCTACAGGTCCGACACTCGACACCCCGGAGTAACGCGAGTTTCTTCGGTATGTACCACGGAGCTCGGCCAGACACGTCCGCACAGTTCGACTGCCAGACAGTAATTGCATGTGTTGCGACTTCCCAATCAGCACCAGATAAGTCTCGAATTGGCCGTGGTCTATAAGGACCCGGACTGAGAAGTACGTAACTGGCCCTCGGTTCGGCCCGTAATACCAATGGCGGAGGTCCAGTATAAGCGACCGGGTTCAGTTCGCCCAATACACTCCAGAGCCTTCCCATTTGGATCTGCGTGAAGTCCGCCGCGCCATCCCCTATTACGCTTGCTTCTTTCCTGGGCCAGAAGATCCGAGGGTAGCAGAACGAGGCCCGCTTCTGTACTCACCAAGGAGTACGCCCGGCAGACCCAAAGGGCAATGTCGCGCTGGGTCACACGGAGGGCTCGTCTGCTGCGAGCGGTGCGTAGGGCTACGCGGGTGCCGCGCACATTCCCGATGACTCCGCGACAGGGGCTAGCAGCCGGCGACGGCCGTCCGTAGATGACCGGCCTCGTCGAAAGCCATACTGATCACCCGGCAGAGCTTGAAGGTCCTCAATATCTCCATTGAAGCGCTCTGTTATTGAACTTTCAAACAGTTTGCCTACTGCGTCCAAATTGATCTATATGATAAAGAGTCCGGCCTTGGAAGCAGCGTGAGATGTGCCCGCTTCCATTGCGCGGAGTACATTTTGTTTTTCAACAGTCGAGTGGCGATGCCCGCCAACTTTTTAGATGCTACCCTGCCAGAATGAAAATGACCCCGGGTGACACGCCGCCAGGGCCGGGTGCCTTTTCGGGCGCAAGCCTCTCGCCTGCGCGTAGGATTTCATCTGCCATGGCAGGTGGTATGTCATCTGGGCGAACGAAAAAGGTCTGCAGCGGACGCGGAGACTTGCCACGAAAAGCAGTAGAACCTGCTTTAGGATCTTCTCAGGCGGCAAGAGGGATTGGCATAGCTTACTCGTAACCATCTAATATGTATTTGAACTGTACACCATGACCTAATGACTCAATCTATTGAACCTAGACTAGCCAAGTACGTAGGAATGAAAACATGATCACCTGCGGTCACCTGTAGAGTGTCACCACATTCTCTGTAGTGCTGTTTCTGCACTCTGTGTCAGCTGTATTGATTGCCTCACAGATTGTTCTCGAATGCGGTAGATTTGTTTTAAGTACACATCTTTATCTCTATAGAATCTTCGGGACGTTCCTCGCAGCTACTCGTTTCTACCCTCTCCACTGCACGTTCGCCAGCACGTGGCGCCTAGCCCGGACAGTCGCCTCTCCACCTGAACTTGGCCAGAGCCAACAGTCCCCCACGCTAACTATGAAATATGTAATAATGCCTATATGTACTCTGGCTTAAAGCTACGTACGACGACGGCTTTGTCCCGCCATCTCTCGATAATTTATTCATGTACTTGATCTCAGAACTTTAGATTCTTGTAGGGGTGTTAACGTAATCGGATCCGCTGATGTAGCTGGCTCGGTAGAGAATTCCGCCTTCAACTTTAATAGGCGATGTCGGCGCCGGAGAATTTGACTTAGCTGTAGAAGGTGGTCTCATTACGGCAACCTTTGAATGTTTTGGCTGTTCGTTGTCACGGTCGACTGTACCACCCAAGTGCTTGTGCAGTATAGCCTGCTTTCTTTTTCACGTCCGTTTTTCGGACTTGATCAGAGTGTCTTGTCACCGTGTCGGACTGGATTGACTGTGCTAGCATGTGCCTTCTTCCAAGTATCTTGATGACACGGGATACACATCACTTGTCTTTTTGCGATAGTCTTGAACAACCACAGACTCCCCCACGCTGAATCAAGAAGCCATTTCAGCAGGCTTTGCTGGTACCTGTGGCTTCGCTTTAAGCTGGGATATGCGAATTTGTCGGCCGAGGAATATGGATCCGAGACTATCCCTTGTAGCTTCTACAGGCTAATTCCGAGACGTTGAAGAATAAACATTAAACTCAGAGGGTTTCTTTTCTGGCAATCCCACTTTCGTAAAGCATTCCTTTTCCATTGCCTGTAACTCCTTCTCACCGTTCTTGGCGAGGGCAGAAGGCAATCTCCTAGGCCTGAAGTATACTGGTTTCGGCTAGACCTTGAACTGGACTGTAAGTGCGCGTACTGCCGGTAGTGTAACAATCCTTGGCGCAGTGAGTAGGGTATGCAAAAAGTATGTCACTGGCTTTGCTTTCTACTGGATGAACTTCGAGCTGCCCCCTCTCAGCGTCTTTATCCAATTGCGACCGAATAACATCGGCAATTGGGGGTCGTTGACTAGGTGTAGTAATACTTTTGTAATACAGTGGTATTTAACGTGAACTTCTACGAAAGTGTGGGGTTACCTCGTCGTCATTTGCCACCTTTAATGTAATGTCTGGCTCATTGTGTACGAATTCCGGCAAAACCACCGAGAAACGACAGAGTGGCATTACAGTGGCTCCACAGCCGCTGTCCACTTCCATTGTAGCATACGCACCCTCGATCTCGACTGTCATGAGTAACGGTTTGACGTCGGGTCTCACAGTTTGAATTGCATGAACTGGCTTTACCAATTTCATACCTGAAGTTTTCTTTAATGCTGGTTGAACTCATACGACAAACGCTCCGTTCTTTTTACTTTTGGTTGGAATACCATTGTCTTTGCTGACAGACGACTGGTAGATGTCCGGTCTTCCCGCAGAATTGCACGTCGACTTAATATGCGGACACTTGTCAGCTTTGTGGTCAGGCTCCCCACAGCGATAGCGGTGACCTGGCACCAGATCATGGCTAGCGCGACCGGGAGCTGTACTGTCTTTACTGCCTGAACTCCCCGTCGGGTGCTTCTTCCAAGGTAGCTTGGCTCGGTAGTTCCGTGCTGACCGTCGTTGAGAGCGGACGTCCACTCTCGACGGTGTTGGTTTACTGAACTTTGGTGGTTTTACAGAGTGCTTAGTGCCTCCTACAAGTGTCTGTTTTGTTCAATGTGTTGTGCTTGGCTATGTTGTGTCCTACACGTCCGTTTCTTCTACTGTTAAAGTGACTTTCCGTGATCCGCAACCCAGCCTTCACAGCGACTGGCACCTTCCCTGCGTACAGGAGGGGAGGCCTGCCGCAAGTCTTGCCTGGTTGGGCGGCCGCGACGGATTACGATCGCCACGTGGGAGTCGAACGGTCGCTAAGCGGGCCACATGTTGACTGCACGTTGATTGCGCGCGCACTGCACGTCGGTTTTATGTGCGACTGCGCGTTGATCGCACGTGCACTGCGCGTTGATCGCACGTGCACTGCGCGTTGATCGCACGTGCACTGCGCGTTGATTGCACGAGCACTGCGCGCTGATCGCACGTGCGCATCAGGCACATCGGCGACGAGCATCGGATACTACATCCCCCCTCATCGACCCCTCCCCTCACCGAGGCGCTGACGCGGAGACGGCTTATGCCCAGGCGTTCGCGACTCTCGCAGGATACGTCAAGAAGGTGATCGATCTTTGCAAGGTGAAAACACTATGATCGAGCTTAAGGAGGTCTATAAGATGCTTAATCTATCACTCCGCAAAGTCGACTCGACAATTGATACGTTTTGAGCGGAACTAAAAAATGCCTTGATAGATGCGGAGGGGGAGGCGGAAGGACTCCGGAGCTCGTTTCGAGGCGATGCGGAGGGAAAGAGACGAGAGATGCTGGCAAGATCGCCTTCTCACTCCTCAGACCCTCTCGCCATCTGCCTGCGATGCGCCCCGGTCGACCCCGAGGCAGCCCGGGTGTTCTTGAACTCCCGCATCTCGGCAGCGACAACCGCCACCGACTTCGTCAGCCTGGCGAAGCTTTACTGGCCCGCAGAGTCCCTCCAGCGACTGCCTTTGACCTCTGAAAGCACCACTGCTTCTCGACCACTAAGGGGTCTGCTGATTGTTCCTGGAGCGGCAGACCACAATATCCGTACTCCGCTCCGTCGTCGAGCGCATGCTGCAGCCCCCCAGTGCGGCTATCCAAAAGGCTCCACTTCTGTACGTGGCCCGGCAGTGAAGAGAGCAGTGCATGCACAGAATTCTGGCAGCAATCGTCACCCAATCCACTCATGGCGGAGTTCTCGAAATATGTCACAAGGAACCCACCACGGCTCCACCAACTAGGTCGCGGGCGGTGCCCTCCTCTTCCCCCTCTGCCCTGACTAGGCAGACATCGGTCAGAGTTAGGGTGGGAGAAGGACGAACATTCGCCGAAACCGTGCAGACTCTCACGGCACATTTGGCCGACAACAAACAACTAGAGTCAGCAGTCAGCGGCCTGGTCAAAAACAGTGACGGTGACGTGATAATACGTCTTCGAGAGACTGTTCCGGGCCTTGGGGCACAGCTGGCTCAAGACATAAGCAATGCCACCGCACACCAGGCAGACAGCCGGGCAGGTGGGTCCTTGCGAGAAGTGGCCCTCTGGGGCATCAACCCCCTTTGTAACTCAAAGAAAATCGAGACGGGCTGCAGCGGCTTCTTACGGCCCCCAAAAGGGTCCCAATCACGGCAAGCGAGCCGCGTCAGGGACGCGCAGGTACACGCTCGGTGGTCAGAGTTGCTACTTCTCAGGCCAAATGGCTTCAGTCGCAGCAAAGCGTCATAATTGCGGGCAGCGCGTGCAAGCCTGAGGTCTGGGCGCGCCTCCTAACATGCTTTAACTGCCAGAGACCGGGCCACACTGCCACTTTCTGCAAGGCTCAGAAAGTGACTACACGCCTCTGTCGCCGATGCGGATCACCGGAACATGCCGTCGCGGCCTGCACGGCCGAGACCTCCCACTGCATAGTGTGCGAGGTCTCGGGTCATCGAGCGGACAGTATAGCATGCCCAACATACAGGACAAATCTACTGGAGTTACGAGGGCGAACGGATAAAGACCGGCCAAAACACGCAGTTCCAGCCGGCGGACTACAAGCACCAGCAGAGGCAGCACAATCCACAGAGACACTACCTACGCCAGCCCCGCAGAGCCAGCGACGCTCTCGTCGTAAGACCGTCGCCCAGCCGGCGGATGACAGCGGCGCCGACTGGCACCATGTAGGCTCAGTGTCTTCTCATGACAAAAATGTTCAAGATTCTGCAAATACATTTTAACCGTTGCAAACCTGCGCATGACTTGCTGGAGTCGTACGTTGTACAACATCGAATCGCCCTCTGCATTATTTCAGAGCCAAATGTCGCTCTCTCGAGAAATCTAACCAATGCATGGACAGACGATTCCTGCGACGCTGCCATCTGGTGGACTGGACAGGAGGCTGCCCTGTCCATCACGAGCCACGGGCAGGGGAACGGAATCTTATGGGCTTATCTGCCAGATCTTAACTGCGTACTAAACAGTTGCTACTTCTCCCCAAACAGGACGGTAGAAGGTTTTAACACGTTTTTAACACGTCGCGTGGTGCAGCCGCCGCAACACGAACCGAGGACAGATCCTACTGGACTGGCTGTCGGGCCGGGGCTTGGCACTTGCCAATAACAGCAACGTGCCGATGTTTGCGCGTCGCTGCCAGATATCTTTCCTTGATCTGACCCCAGCGGATTCGGCCACGATAGCCAACATCTAGGACTGGGTGGTACAGGAGGCGGAGGAGAGTCTTAGCGACCACCGCTACATCACCTTTCAGACAACGCCGCAAAACAGACGTTACCCGCGTCTGCCGGACCGCCGATAGTGGCAAATGCGACACATCAACAAGGAACTATTGGCAGACACCTTCAAGAGACGGCCCACTCGCCTCGGCAATACGCCCCACGACGAGGACGATCTAACGGCGATCATTACAATGGCATGTTAGGCGGCCGGCGGTCCGGCCAGACAAGGAGGTCCAAGGAGAGCCTTCGCTAAACACTGGTGGAGCCCAGAAATCGGGACCGCCCGCGCAGACTGCGTGCGCGCACACCGCATCATGACTCGGGTCCGGTCGTGGTTGGCGAAACGCCGTCAACGAGAACATGATGACCCCCAGCTAGCTGACGCGGTCGACCGTGCTGATCAAATACAACAGCTGTACCGCACTAAGCGCCTGCGTCTGCGACGGCTGATAGGCAGAGCGAAGGCCGAGTCCTGCAAAGCGCTGGTTGAGTCAGTGGAGTCAGACGTCTGGGGCATTCCGTACCGCCCGGTGATGAGAAAGCTCCGTTAGCCGCCTCCCCGCTCCCCACAGAACAAGTACGAAAGCTAGTCACCGCCCGGTGATGGGAAAGCTCCTTAAGCCGCCTCCCCGCTCCCCACAGAGCAAGTACGAAACCTAGTCACCGCTCCTCTTCCCCCGGCAGCCAGGCTCCCCCCACCTAACTCTTATACCGAAACCAAACGCAGCAGCGGGATCATTTTCGACCCACTGCCTATATGCCTACTTAACACAATCAGCAAACTCTTCGAGAATGTGCTGGTCAGACGTCTGAGCAAAGAGATCGAGGAGAAAGCTGCTCTGTCGGACAACCAATATGACCCTCGATGCCGTCGAACGAGTGCTCCAGGTAGCCTACACAGAACAACAACGGACACTTAGGATGTGCAATTACGTTTTACTTATCCTGCTTGACGTGCAAAATGCGTTTAATACAGCGAGTTGGCAAGTAATAATTAACACGCTTGAACAGAGAGGCATATCCTCCTACATGCGACGGATTATTTCCTCGTATCTTGACACGCGTTCGCTTTCGGCCAACGGTGAGGTCCACTCTGTCACGACAGGCGTCCCGCAGGGCTCAGTGCTCGGGCCGATCCTCTGGAATATAGCATACGACGGAGTCCTGCGGTTAGACGACCTACCCGACGGGGTGGACATAATCGCCTACGCCGATGATCTGCCGCTGGTAGTCACCGCGTGAACAAGGGCGGTGCTTGAGGCGCGAGCGAACACGGCTCTTTTCAGAATAGAGAAGTGGATGGCCGACAACACCTGGAGCTGGCCCCTCGGAAGACCAAGATAATCTACCTAACTGGCCGCCGTCGTACTAGGCAAGCATCATTTGAACTTGCAGGGCACCGTCTGACTATCAAATGGGAGGCAAGGTACCTAGGCGAAACGGTGGACACAGGCTTCACCGGCTTGTCACACATCCAGAAGGTCACAAAGGTCTCCACCAACCTTGCGCGCATCCATCCTCGCAAAGGGGGCGCGACGCACGCCAAGCGGCTGCTCCTAGCGACCGTGGCAGAGGCCATCGCTCTGTATGCCGCGCCCATATGGGCTGGTATGGCGCTGCGGACCGCAAAGGCACGGCGCATGATACGAAGCTCCTAAAGAGCGATGGCCATCCGGGTCACGCGCGCCTAACAGACTGTCTCGACGGACGTCCTGTTGGCGCTCGCCTGCCAGATCCCTTAGGACATACTTGCCGAAGAAAGATGCAAGCGCAAGGAGGACGGCGACACTGTCTGGACCCAGGCACGGGAGCACTCCTGGACACGCGGGCGAGCACGTGGTCCAACCCACCAGCTAGGAATACCAGAGGGGCTTGAACAAGAAGCTTAATCACTGACCTCAAAACCTGGTATAAGCTCCTGGTAATTGTTTGTGGGCAGCAGGGTCAGAGACCCTCACTGCGACATGCGCTGGAGCACCGCACAGCTTCCTGACCGATGCTTCGATAAAGACCTTGGTCAGAAGGGGTTTCTGCCACAGCGCCGTTTTCTGAAGGAAATCAGCCAAGCGACTGTCAGCCGCGAGGCCTGTAGAGACTGTAATTGTAGAGGCGCGTTCACCATGTTTGCGCTTGCGCCAAAAAAAAAATTACTGACGAGGATGACCAGGTCACCTTTGGTATTCTTGAGTACTCCCTTCACTGTGGCTCCAGATGGGCTTTTGTCCGCGAGGTGTCTCCTGATGTTCTTAAAAGTATTCCCAAAAAACTCCCCGACCAAGTTGGATATATATATTTATTCCCCGCCTGTCACGCGGGAGACCGGGGTTCGATTCCCCGACGGGTATAGGCGAGCACTGCCGAGTGTGCAAACGTATTGTAAATGATTAATAAATCATCACAATATTTTATATATATATAACTTATATATATATATATATATATATATATATATATATATATATATATATATATATATATATAGGAGGAGTCGCAATCCTCAGAAATAGCGCCCAGCTCGAGCTAGAAAACCCAGATGAAACCGAACCTGAGGAGGAGCAGGATGCTGAGGCGTCTGCTACATCGACTAGCATACTAGTGGTGGGTGCTGTCGGCCTAGAGGAGACGCCACTTGGCTTCCTAGCAGCAAGACATTAGAAAAAGGACACAACATTGGCTCTCAAAATCCAATGGCTTTGTACATTTCTCCACAATGGGGAGGGCCCACCATAAGAAATGCAGTAGAGGCATGCTGTAGGAAGATAGGGTGTAAAGTCGACATCACCCGAGAAGGATGTGTGCCGCGCCAACACGATGTCGAGGCAACTTCCCGGAGAGGGCAGGAGGAATATATTTCTGTTAGGATCAGACCTGCCGCAGGCTCTTCGTCAGAAGACATGATTAAAAAAATGCGCCCACTACTCAACACGGCGGATAGGGACGGTCATTACTAATAAGGGAGGGGACATCATCCTAAGGGTTGAAGAAAAAAGTTCAGGTAGCAGCACAACGTTTGCAGGCGTCTTCAGACAAAAGACGGGCGGAGAGTTCAACACTAGACAGTACAGCGGCCCCACAGCAACTGTTGTCCTTCGGGGAATCAGCCCGTTACTCACGGCGCTTTCTATAAAACAGGACATTCGGAAGATACTGAAAATTCAAGAGCATACCAGGATTCGCACGGAAGCTCCCAGGGCTACTAAGAACAGAGGCAGTTGGCAGTGCTTGGTCACCTTACCAACCACTAAAGCCCGCAGAATCCCTACTGAAGAAGATCGTGACCGTCGGAGGAAGCAGTTGTAGAGTTGAGAAATGGATAACCCTTCCCACGTGCTACAACTGCCATGAAGTCGGGCACACGGCCTTTGCATGTAAAAACAAGAAGGCAGATAAGCAGAAATGCTACCGCTGTGGGCAGGAGGACCATATAGCCCGTGACTGTAAGGCGGTACTCCCTAAATGCTACGTATGCAACGACGAGGGCCACAGAGCTAGACCTACAGCATGCCCCAAATATCTCCAACTTCTTAAAACTAAGATGCAGGAGCGCCAAACTGTGAGGCAAGCTAGCAGGGACAAGACAGTGCATGGAGAGCCAAATAAAAAGAACGAGGAGCCTACGACAGACCAACAGGCTGTTGCCACTGTCTCAAAAGGACCCTATGAATGGAGGACACAGGGGCCCAAGGGCGCGGTTAGAGGTTCGACCCAGCGCGACTCCTCCGCACAAAAATGATTAGCGAAATCAGCAGAATTCAGGCCACTTAGAGGCCAATAGAAGCAGGCCGGTCCATGATATGATAGAAGAAATAGCATGGAGAAGAAAAACTGATGTAATGGCCCTTAGCGAACCCAAGAGGAGGATAACCGAAGAATCAGAGACTTGGGACAAAGACCCTATGCTAGATACAGCGCTCATAACTAAACACAATGCACAGGTGCTTGAAAGAGGACACGGAAATGGGTTTTGCTGGATCGAAGTAAAAGAGGTCGGCAGAATATATTCTGCCTACATCAGCCCCAACTGCTTGCACGAAGATTTGCCTAAACATTCGTAATGCCAAAGACTTTTTTAGATATGCTGGTCGCCGTTTAACACTGCAGTCTGGAGTGGCTCCACTTATAGTTGGCAAACACACGGTCACAGAAAACTCCGACAAAGCGGCAGCTATGAAAGATTACTTTGAGAGTGTATATGTTCAGCCGTCTGGAATTCCCAACACCGTTAATCAGATCCCGACCGTTCTTATAAATGACATTGTTTTTAACAAGGAGAAGGTAATAGTGCACCTCAACAGCCTTAAGAAAAAATGCTCGCGGACTCCCGACAACCTTCCTCCAATTTATTTAAAGAGCTCTTTGTCAGCTTGGCTGAACCATTATCATTGATATTTACTTGCTCCTTCGAAGACGGTGAAGTACCCAGTTTCTTTCGGCAGTCCATTATCACCCCGACGCACAAAAAGGGTTCTCGTGCAGCGCCAGAAAATTACAGACCTGTGTCTCAATGTTCAATACCTTGTTTGCTAATGGAGAAAATAATTGTGGCTGAGCTTTACACATTTCTTGATTGTAAAGACCTGTTGGACTCTTCACAACATGGTTTTACAAAGGGTCGATCAACGGGTACCCAGTTATTGGAAGTAGCTCACGATTGGGCGCTTGCCCGAAATCGCAACATCCCTCTGCATGTCGTTTACTTTGATTCTTCACGTGCATTTGACCGCGTTGATAATCATCTGCTTTTGACAAAGATGTCAGCGTTAGGCATCGGCCCCAGAATCATAAACTGGTGCAGAGCATACCTGACAGACCGTACATTTGTCGTCAAAGTTGAGAATAGCTATTCCGCGGTCGGCAGGTGTGTATTTGGTGTCCCGCAAGGCTCATGCTTAGGCCCCCTAATGTACACTATATTTGTACAGGATCTCGGGGTAATGCTTCGAGATATTGGTGTAACGTATAAGCTGTATGCGGACGATCTCAAAATCTATGTTGAGGCAAAAAACGACAGCAACATAGCTATACTACAGAAAGCGATTGATACCGTATCCCTATGGGCAGAGGACAACCGCATGCAAATATCTTCTTCCAAATCTGCTGTTCTCAAGACATTGCCAGATACTACTCAGTATATGCTAAACAGCCAACCCATTCCTGAAGTCTCACGCTACAAGGACCTCGGGGTAAACTTCGACCGCCAAATGAAGTTTAGACCTCACATGGCTGAGGTTGTCAAGACCGCGTCTCGAATATGTAATCTCATAATACGGTCTTTCATTATGCAGGACCATAATGTGTACCTAAAGCTGTATCAAACCTTAGTGGTACCAAAGTGGACTTATTGCTGTCACGTATGGATGCCATTCTATAAACGAGATGTTGACCTTTTGCAGAGCGTGCAGGATAAGTTTGTAAAACGAGTTGCTCGCCGGTGTTGTCTACCACGCGAGCGTATCACATTGCCTAGTGTTAGTGAATACCAATCCCATGCCGATTACCGCATGTTTAAACAACTAGCGCGTCAGAAACTTATTACTAGGTATTTTGTTCTAAGACCAAAATAATCTCCGGAGCGGCGTTTCCATCCACTCCCACGAGATTGCTCGGGTGGACGTTGTGAACAACACATTTGCCTGGAGGATTGCACGTCGTTCACAGATTCAAAACGACTTTGCTCGTATATATTGTAATACCCTTTTTCAATAAAGGTGATATGATATGATATGATTTCGAGCGCTTCCTAGATGACCTCGCAGAATCGATACGCGACACGCAAACCAGAAACGGAGTCCTAATAACCGGGGATTTTAACTCAGCGCCAGAAGTCTGGGGATCACCTCGAGCCGATAAAAGGAACAGAACTCTACTAGAATGGGCAACATCACTCGATCTTCAAGTATTAAACGACGGAAAAGAAGAGTCATACGTGGATATCACGTTATGCAACGACATCCTCGCGCCAAGAGCTATAACCTGGAATGTTCTGGTGGACGAGGAAAACCTGAGCGACCATTACTGCATTGAGACTCGACTGAGGATTCAAAACCTTTGATCAGTTCCTCCCCTTAAGAAGCGATTCAGACTCACAGACGAGTCAAAATTCAAGGACGAACTCGGGAGAAAAATAAAAGCCTGTCCAGCCCCCACATAACTGCAGACGATCCACAAGCACTTCTTGTAGAGGTGTGCAAGATTAGAGTACCAAGAGGTACCAAGAGCGCTCAGTCCAGGCGAGGAAACGTCCCGCCTAAATATTAGTGGACGCAGGAGATCGCAGACTAACGTAAAGAGTGCTGCAAAGCGAGGCGGGCTCTCAAACTGAAACAACGAGACGCAGACACACGCAATCAAGCATTGCAATAGTATAGGAGAAGCCGGGCCTCACTCAAGCAAGCCATAGCCGACAGCAAAACTAGGGGCCATCGAAAGCTCCTCAACGAGGTCGAGGACGATCCCTGGGGAAAACCTTACAAGAGTCATGGGGAATAGAAAAAGTACCCCTGTTTCCCTGGACGAACATCAAACCACGCGCCTTTCAAAAGGGCTATTTATGAGAACATTCCCAGGCTGAAAGGTGAGGGCGATTTTCCGTCTATCCAACCACAAGAGGTTCTACGCGCAGCTCACAGGCAAAAGACCGGAAAAGCCCCCGGACCGGACGGGCTTACCCCTGAGGCATTGAAACTTCTCTTTACGGAACACCCTGAGATAGTAGCAGACTCTTTCAATGTCCTGCTCAAACGCGGCACATTTCCGCTTTCTTGGAAGCGTGCTGAAGTCGTCCTCATTCCCAAGGGAAACGGGGGATACCGGCCGATATGCCTGCTGAGTGCGCTGGCAAAAGGATACGAGGCCATAATCGAGGAAAGACTGAGGCTCTTCGCAGAGGAACACGGCCTGCTTTCGGACATACAATACGGCTTCCGCAAGAACCAGTCAGTTCTAACTGCAATACAACACGTTGCAAGTAGGGCGGATTCGCTACGAACTTCCACCATACAGGCGCGGCAGCTCCTTCTAGTCGCACTCGTAGACGTTAAGAACGCCTTCAACAGCCTACCATGGAAAACAATTCTGGACACACTGTTATGAAAAAAAAAGTCTGGTGAATGTAATTTCCGGCTACCTTAAAGCACGAACAGTTGTCAACGGCCAGGTCAGCTTCCAAATGACAGCCGGGGTCCCGCAGGAGTCTACACTTGGCCCACTTCTCTGGAATTTGGCTTACGACGACGTCCTCCGTCTGACAGGCCTGCCCAAAGGAGTGGACACAGTAGCCTATGCCGACGACCTGGCGATAGTCGTGCAGGCTAAAAGTGCCGACGAACTTGAATTAAATATGAACAAAGCTGATTATCTAACGTCAGAGTGGATCCGCGCAGCGGGACTTAGACTGGCCCCTGAAAAAGGCGAAGCAATACTCCTCACAGGGGGAAAGAGGTCCGTCCGCTCACTCTACAGCTTGGCGGCGAGAATATTAAAATTGTAAAGAAGTCCGCTACCTCAGGGTCACACTGGATACGGCGATGAATGGTCTCAGCCACATAAAAAAGGGCAACGATAAAAGCAGCCAAGGCAGTGTGCTATAGTCAAGATTTTGCCGAACATTCATGGCCCCCGGGCCCGCACAAGGGCACTGCTAATGACGGTCGCGGAATCAATTGCATTATTTAGAGTGCCAGTTCGGGTGAGAGCAACTCTTAAGACAAAGAAAGCGAAACAAATTCTACGGAGGACCCAGAGGGTGGCAGCCCTGAGGATAATCCAGGGATACCGCACAGTCAGCACGAAGGCTGCTCTAGGTGCTGGCAGGGTCGATTCCCGGGGATCTTGAGGCACTCGAAAGGAAGCGATTATGGGAATTAGGTGCCCTTACCCAGACGGAAAAAGACAGTGAGAGAAACGACACAATCAAGACATGGCAGAAGAGTGGAACGCCATCCCCCAGGGGTCCCGTGACGATTCCCGTGACTATTGCTGCCAGATATCAAGGCATGGATAGAGAGGCCTGGGGAGACTTCACCTATCACCTCACCCAAATCCTCACAGGACGCGGAAACGTCAACTCGTATTCTGCCAAGAGGCACATGAGGACACTCCAAGTCATACACTGCTACAGTGCTCGGCCTGGGAGGCTGCGCGGTTAAGGGCAAGCAGACTTGTCCGAGTAAAATGGGCCAGGAGGGGCGACCCACACCAGGAGGTCAGCGATCCACCTCGGTCCAGCTTAATAAAGTTCACAGAATACATTGTTTCCACTGAACGGGCCTGGAAACTAGGAGCAATTTTGGCAAAAGAAGTCCTCCAGGAGAAACATGAAAAATGCAAAGAAAGCAGGCCCAACTGCAGCTTCAACCCGAAAGCATCCATAGAGAAGTGCAGCTCGAAAAAACGGGCTTGCAGGTGTTAGACAAGTGTTGGTGTCTTTGGACGACCCCAGCCAATTGATCTGAAAGGGCGCTCGCCACTTCTCCTGATAGCCCATAGTACTGTTTTTATGAAGATCTGGGCTACCAAAGAGTGAAGCTTACGGGGGAGGTGCGTTTAGTGGGTATGGGTCTTAACGGAGTAACATCCAACCGTTGGGGTCGAGTCCCACACTGCTAGAGGTAGAGACTCGTAGCAATAATGCGTAACTGCATTTAATAGCTCCTCAAAAAAAAAATATATATATATATATTTTTTTTACATTGATTTATTTGTATTATTCTAGTTATTTAACTTTTTATGTTAGCACTTTGGAGTGAATAATTGTCTCCGCGTGAACGTGTAGTCACGGGTTCTCTAACCCAGGATTAGCCCAGTTCGACAATGTGCCCCGAACAGATGCTGCGTTTCCTCGTTGAATGTCGAGAGACAGTCTCTGACGCAAAAACTCCGATGCTCTCGGGTCTCCCGTGGAAAAGTTAAGGCGTCTGCTCACGCGCTGAATCAACCTCAGTGTAAGCGGTCCTGGGCCTCCCATTGTTTCAGAAGCTAACGCACAAAATTGGTGCGGATAACCAACGCCAGAGTATTTTCTACATTTGTTAGTCTCTGCTAACGTGGACGCATGACCTGCCTGGTCCGCCCCTGCACCGACCATCGAAGGGGCTAATAAGTCGGTTACAGTTGCGTCCCAAACAAGCTTGCGGTCACGCTCAGTGGGGGTTAGAGTAAGACCGTCAGGCCTTTTCCCATCGTCTCTGGATAGGCCCGGAGGTTCTAGTATACACGAAAAGCTAGCAGACTTCAATGCTCGGCTGAAAGTGTCATTTAGAGCCGAGTGGCGTGCTCTTCGGCCTGCGCTTAAGGCGCATGAAAGGCCATGAAAGGCGCATGAAAGGCCATGAAAGGCTTTATCAGCCAAGGTGGGTGCTCTATCGACCAGGCTTGCTAATCGCTTTCTTGCAAGGGGGCTGTCCAACTGCTGTGCTTATTCCTTGCAACGGGAGGGGAGTCGAATAAAGACGACAATCTGCCGGTCAACTCTTGTAGTTCTACGCTATAAGCTTTCCGCTCATCGTTATCCAATAATGCCCTAACCCTCTTCGCAGCCTGAGTCAATGATGACACGATTGCGGGTCCTGCCATCATGACCGCGTCCGGCATACCTAAGCCGCCTAGAGAAACCGGAAGCATTACCTGATCCCTTACCACAGCGGTAAGCTGAATATTCAGTATCTCCTCTAAAGTGTCTAAGCTAAGATCATTAAAATGCTATAAAAGTTCAGGCGATGAGGATAAATTGCAACCTCTAACTAGGTGTGTTAACTTCGTGGCTGAAAAGCAAGATCTAAGGAGAAACAGGCCACAGTGGGGTCTCAATTGGGGTAGTCTGCCTGTGGCAAACTACAGTTTGTCTTTCCGTGCACCTAGTGCTTTTGCAATCCCATACGGCAACAAGGGCACACCTAGCAGCTTCAAATCAGCCTTGTCAACAATGCGGCAGCCAGGTGAGTAGGCTAATGAGGCCCGTTAAATCTAATGATTCAATTTCGTTATGGGCTGTAACATATGCTTCACGTTTGCCCGGGTTTAGAGTCAGGCCACTAATGACACCAAAGTCAATGACATTCGAATATCATCTAGTACTGTCGGGAGGTCTCCGCCCAAAACGCCGTCATCCAGGTACCAGGCATTGAGGGGCGATCGCAGTGCATCCACCATTTCCTTGATACATAGAGAGAAAAGTGGAGGACCCTGGGAATCGCCCTGCTGAAGACCTGTTTGCGATAGCATAGTGTTATGGGGCATAACTAGATGTGATGACTGACCGCACGCCAGATTCGCCTGGTGAAACAGTAAGGGTACTCACGATTTGACGGATCGGTGTAGATGGTCTCTTCGAACACTATTAAAAGCGTTTCGGAAATCCAGTTTGACCATCACCGTCGGCACTTTGCGCGACTGCAGGAACGCCCGGGCACTGTGTATTGCAATCTCTGTACCACCAGGGGTAGCGAATCCAAGCTGGCGTTCGCCAAGAGCTGCTAAAACAGTGTCCTTATTATCTTGACAGCCGATTTTGACCGCCAATCGGCGAACGACTGAGGAACAGGCGGTCGGGCGTAATGATCCATCTTTCTTCTTTAGTGCAAACATCCTTGCTCCGAAGATAAATGGCATAAAACAGGATGGGGGCGAGCTCCATCTTAGCACATCAACTACTTTGGCAATGGCGTCAGCTAGTCGCTCAGCCCAGTGCACCAGACAACAGGCGGGGTCTCATAAAATCCAACCCGGCAGCTAAACTCCGACTGAAGGTTTTCATAGCGTTCAGTATCTCGTCGCGCAAGGTTGAAGATGGCAGTGTGACCGCCGGGGGCGTGGGCATGATCATATTCCGAGGGGCATGTGGGTGTTTGGAGCGGAGTGCTTCCGTATTTTCGTTCGTTCGACGCTAGAGTATCATCGGAGCTTACCAATCTAGCTACACCGGAGATATCGGCTTTCGACAGTTTGACATTCACCCGTCTGGGGAGGTCGTCGTCGAGATAGGCCTTAGATGCTGATCCCTCGTGCGCTATGTCCTTGAGCCTTTTACCCGCTGAAAATTCGCGTAAGTTCTTCTTGATTAAAACAGACAGGGACCGAGCGTCCTTATCAAATCGAGGTAGCCGCAGCACCAAAGCGAAGAAGAACAAAGTGTACCAGGCGTAAAAGTCGTTGTCCTTGGCAACGTTTGAAAAACGTTGGTAAGTTCCTCCGCAACAGTAGGCTCACGGATTTGGGTAAAATGCGTAGCAGTTTGGCTTGGCGCATGTTTGCCTGAATGTCGACGAGTAGAGTGTCAATATCAATTTCTTCCGTCAGAGCCCGAAGGGATGTGGACGGCCCGTTGGCGGCGTCAGCCTGTCTGGCCGATATATGTCTGGCAAGACCCCTTTTCGTGAAGACATCTTTGCAAGCTTGTTGGAGTTATCCAAAACTAGAGACGCATGCGCGGCCTCAGTTCCGTGTAGGTTATTATCTGGCATTATGATGTAAATGTTTTGAGCTTCTCTGCGTGTGGAAGGAGAGCCAATAGAGGTTTCAGGGCTTCTGCAATCGTTTTCAAAGTTGCTGCCAGATCAGGACTGATACCCTCTAACACCCGAGCGACGTCTGTTAAGGCGCCCCTAACATCTCTGCGAGACGTCTTGCGGGTGTTTCTCTTTGTGGTGTGTCTTGCAGTATACCGCGGTCGAGCGTGACGACTCCTGTATGTGTTGGTTCTCCTCTCCTATAAGTGCACCTGTCCGCTAGATGTCCCACTCGTTGACAATTGTAGCACAACTTCGGTTGATCGGGCTCAAGAACGACGGAGTGGGTTTTGTATCCCAGGAAGACAGACACAGGCGGTTGACGGTCAAAGGTCAGGATCACCTTGCTGAGTGGGGTCTTGCCAGCGTGAGCTGTCCGGAATTAACGTCAAACGTGCACCACACCATAATCTGCTAGTTCTTGGCATATCTCGTCGTCTGTAAACGCCACATCGACGCCTTGAGTTAAGTTAGTGCTGGACAGGTTACCGTGACAGGTATTGACCCTATTGCAGAGAGCTGCGTTAGTTTCCTAGCCGCATCCTTTGTTTTGACCCATACAGAAATAGCGGCCTTATTGCTTGATATCTTGCAGTCAGGACAATTAGAGTGAATATCCTTGCATAATTGCAATTATGTACCGTCAGCGAACTCCTTAGAAGCTGAATCCTCTGTGGTGTTTTTCCGTATGACCACTTAAAAGGCGTTGAATTGACCGCTAGATGCCTCCATTCTCAGCTTGTCCAACTGACGTTGCTCACGAGACATAAGCTTCTGTTCACGCTTGGACACCACTAGTGTAAACGATTCGTCGCGTTCATCTGATTCTACAGAGGAACCTTTTCTTCGCTTATACCCTGGTGTTACACCTCCGTCTGAGATTTCCGAAGTTCCGGTACCTATGGTTGGACCAACTTGTGATACACCAGGCGATGCGCCGCAAGGCCTCTTCTCAGCCGGCTTCGAGACATCAGCTTGGGCAGCGATTGAAGTCTCTTTGGCGATTGCGCTCCTGAGTCTGGATATATCCAAACTACCAGGCGGCTTACTGCCGCTGGACTCTACCGGCATCGTCCTAGCTGTCCAATGCCTTGGAACGAATAAACGCAAAAAAAAAACACAAAAAAGTTGCCACTCTTGGGAGTTGAACCGTAGCCCAACAACTGGCAGTCGATGACGCTACCACTAGGCTACGACGACTGCACAGGCTTCTCTGCTTCTAAGCCGTAGTGACCCCCGCCCGCAAGTTAGGCACAAGCTTACGGCTACCGATTACGTTAGCAAATCGAACACAGTTGTCAGAGAGCCCTGGAGGAGTCAGAACCCCCTGAAGAGTAACCAGAGTGCCTCCAGGCGTATGGTGTGCACTGTTCGAACACTCACTATGGAAAGTCTAGATGATGCAATTATCACTAGGAAAATCACAGTCAAGTCTCTCGTAATAGTTGATTTTACGGAAGCCAATACGAAACACGACCGAACTCCACCGCATTCAAACGGTGAAAAAAAAATATACATATCTATATGTATATATATATATATATATATATATATACGGTGACAGGTGTAGGCGGATCGGGTCCGCTGACTGGAGGGGCTTCAAGTGGCCCAAACGTTGCTGACCAATCACATAATTCGAATGGCTGGAATCTGGTTGTCAATAAACACGCAGCTAAGCGTATAGACAAGGTACGAGGACAAATTCAGGCTATACGGGAGGGCGTAATTAAGCGTTCTAAGGGACTTTTTCGATGTTGTAATTGCACACCGGTCGGAGAGCTTGGTAAATGGGGAGCCGACTACTTCGGAGGTACCTTTTACGGAGAAACTATTGCCCCTCTGTAGCGAATTGGCCAGGTTATTTCCCTCAGCCAAACCTGAATCCAAGGCTGGTTTTATCAACTTGTGGTTTAATACTGCAGATGAAGCAAAGGAGGCAGTAAAGATTGACTCAATCTTGGGCATTCAAGTTACGGCCAAGTGTCACGATTTGGCCAGCTACTGGGCAAAAATTAATGGGGTCGATCGCGGATTTGGCGACGAGGACATTCTAGAAGCTCTTCAAGGCGCTGGCGTTGTCTCAGCCAAAAGGGAGATAATCAAGCGAAAAAATGGTGATGTACTTTCTAGCATTCCCACGGACAGAGTGCTTCTTCAGTTTAATAAATTACCACCAGGTGAGGTCTTTTTGGCTTTCCGCTCGTACAAGGTAGTGATGTCAGCTGGTACCCCACTCTCTTGCTACCGCTGTCTGAGGTTTGGGCATATGGTGGCTAACTGTCGGAATGAACCTGTCTGTCGGCACTGTGGGCAGAAAGGGCATCTTGCCGTTAACTGTAAGAATGAAGCTAAGTGCGTTCATTGTAAAGGACCGCACTCGTCCCTCTCATCGGCGTGTCCAGTGCGTGCCTGCGAGATCGAGAAACGCAAAGTGTGGATGGAATCTAGATTAGTACATCAAGTGGCTGCGGAATCTCCAACGGCCGTCTCAGTCAAGGTGGTCGAATCGGTGCCACTGGAGGCAACGGGTCCTGTTACACAAAGTCCGCAAGATGATTCCAACTTGGCTCAAACTTCTCGCCGATCATATGCGGCCGTGGTGAGATCAGTAGTGGTCGACTCGGCTTCGGGATCCGAGGTACGGGTGAACTTACCCGGTGCCACAGCTATTCCGAAGAACACTGCCAAACCGGTTCCCGAGCCCTGAAGCTACAGATCGTTCGCGCTCGACGAAAAAACCCAAGAAGTCTCTTATAAAGAAAGCTGTAGGCAGCGATAAGTTCTTGACAACGGTGATTGCGCCTCTCAAAGATATCATAAAAGTGTTTAGTCCAAGAGCTGCGCAATGCCTTTAAGAGCTCGTAGATCTCTTAACACCGATGCTAGATGCTCTTTTAAAGCTAAAGTAGTTAACTAATTTGTTTTATATAACTCATGAATTTTAATTACATTGCTCCGCAGTCTCTGGGGAATATCAGAAAGTGTTTGCGCTGGGATGACATTCGCTTAGGTGTTAATTCATTCGCAGCTATCCATATTAATGCCGGTACTGGTGGTCTGCTAAAGCAGGGGCAGCTTGAATCAATTGCTAACCTTATGATTCGGGATGGCTTTGGTTTTGATGTCGTTGCCATAAGTGAAACTTGGCTAAAAGACTTGGACTGTCCTACTCACGGAATTAGTGGCTATAACTTTATCACTGCCTGCAGAAATGATCGTCCTGGAGGTGGAGTCGGAATTTTTGTAAAAAACACTTGTGCAATACTCTCCTTTAGATATCTTTGTAGTCCCGATGGTCATGTCCAAGCTGTTCGTATTCATGTAAAAACGATCGAGGGTTTGAGGGGTTTATAATAGCTTTTTACTCATGTCGTGTCAGTCACAGTGACGTGCTGCTGGATACCCTTGAAGCTTTATTGCCGCGAAGTAGCAACCTGCCTTGCATGCTAATGGGGGACTCGAATATCAATATTTTAGCTGACCCTCCTCCTATGAAATATCTATCTTTTTTATGGCGAGGGGGTTTGTTCACACAATAGATAGGGTAACCCGTCCCAGCTCAGCAACCTGTATAGATCATATCGCTATAGCTAATTGTTCTGTTTTTAGTTCTATCGAGGCAGCTGTGTTAGAGACCCCATTATTTTCAGATCACTATCCAATCATTATCTCTGTCAACGACGGTCAATCCGTTTCGGTTGTACCTGGAAGGGACATACCCATTTTGCATAGGCGGCATGATCAGAGCAGTATTGATATATTTCTTGACTTGGTACGGCGGGCCTCCTGGATCAACGTCTATGAAGCTTTAGATGTAGATTCAGCTTTCGAAGCGTTTCGGGCTACCGTGAGCAAGATTTATGACAAAGCATTTCCAAAAATTAGTCTGGACAGTCCTGGTTCTTCTCGAGACAGCCACGCATTCTCTTTTTTCTCCCGGGGCTTTGTCGGTTGAGGCACACGGTGAACAAGCTTTATCGAAGGTATCGCAAGCACTTGACGCCTGAGACAAAAACAGCGTACTCATGCGCTCGAAAGCGATATTTACGCGCTATTTGCCTAGCCAGAGAGGCTTTCTATAAAAATCGGTTTAATGACATTAAATCGGGACTCGCGGCGTTTGTGGAAATATATTAACAAAGCCTGCGGTAGAGAGCTTTCTAAGGCAGAGCTTCTATCAGTCTTAACTTCCAGCACGGGTCAGACGATTAGTGAACCAAAGTCGATCGCCGACGAACTAAACCTACATTTCGCTACGGTTGGATCTAAAACTATAAACTTGTTAAATCCGTGTACTGATGGGCACCGCCTTGACGAAGTATGGCCAAAGGAGACCAAATCATTTTCGTTGCCTCGGGTACAGGCCTCTGATGTTGAGAGTGTGATAAGGAACTTGAATGCTAGCTGGGCTTGTGGAATCATAGGTGTTCCGGCTAAATTGTTAAAAATAGCTTCTTCCGTTATTGCAGCTCCTTTGGCAAGAATAATTAATCTATCTTTTCAACGCGGCTACTTTCCTAGATGTCTGCGATCTACCAACGTAATCCCATTATACAAGGGTAAAGGGGATAGGTGTCTTGCGTCCAGCTACCGTCCTATCTCAGTTGTTGACTATATTTCAAAGATCTTTGAAAAGTTAGTGTTACTGAGCCTAACTCGTTATTTAAAGGACATTAACTTCCTTTCATCAGACCAATTTGGCTTTCGTAAAAACCGATCGACAGACTTAGCCTAGCACATCTGTGGCAGCATGTGGTTGACTCAGTCGAAATGGACCAGCCTTGTTTGGGCGTGTTTTTAGACGTGGCGTCTGCCTTCAATTGCCTTGACCATGAATTGATTACCCAGATGTTGACCCACTTGGGCTGCACGGCCTCTACAGTTTAGCTGGTTTAGATCCTATTGATGATAGATCTCAATCTGTAAAGGTTGGGCCTGTTCAATCTATTTGGCAGCTTGTTGGCTTGGGTACTCCACAGGGCTCGGTACTTGGTCCCTTTATGTTTCTTATATTACTGAACTTCATACTCTTGAAAATCAAGCACGATAACCTGGGAAAGGCGATAGCTTTTGCTGATGACACGACAATCTTGTTTCGGCTCGACCCGGGCAGCGTTTCTAGTGGTATTAGCGCTTCCCTTGAGTTAGTTGGAAAAGTTGTTAAAGTTTTCAATGAGTACGGATTGGTTGTAAATACAAGCAAAACCAATATCTAGTATTTCGACCCGCTAGAAGGCTGCTTCAATTGCCCGATAGTTTTCAACTGGGTGCTAATACGGTACAATCGTTCCCAGGCGGTGAGGTCTCTCGGTTTGGTATTGCATGAACATTTATCCTGGCATTCTCACATAGATCAATTAATACCAAAGTGTTATGCAGTTTATTGCAACTTTGCGAAGATTAAGGCAGGTGGGGGTTCCCGTTGAGGGACTTTTAACGGTCTACAAGGCCCTGTTTTTATCTATTTTATGTTATGGTGTTCTCTTGTGGGGTGGTGGGTACAGAGGCATTCTTCGAAGGTCCAGGTGATTCAAAATGATGCACTTCGCGCCATCTTCTCTAGACGGCGCTACGAGTCAG
>QVRM01004659.1:0-28473 GCA_003439945.1 Dermanyssus gallinae | reverse complement strand
TTATTAGCACTCCATTTCCGGTTTCGTGTCGCGTATCGATTCTGCGAGGTCATCTAGGAAACGCTCGAAATCTTCGTGCAAGCAGTTGGGGCTGATGTAGGCCGAATATATTCTGCCGACTTCTTTTACTTCGATCCAGCAAAACCCATTTCCGTGTCCTCTCTCAAGCACTTGCAAATTCTGTTTAGTTATGATCGCTGTGTCTAGCATAGGG
Source organism: Dermanyssus gallinae (assembly GCA_003439945.1). Classification (NCBI taxonomy): domain Eukaryota; kingdom Metazoa; phylum Arthropoda; class Arachnida; order Mesostigmata; family Dermanyssidae; genus Dermanyssus; species Dermanyssus gallinae. The sequence continues at coordinate 28,259 of QVRM01004659.1, read as the reverse complement.
TCTTTGTCCCAAGTCTCTGATTCTTTGGTTTTCTTTCTGTTGGGTTCGCTAAGGGCCATCACATCAGTTTTTCTTCTCCATGCTATTTCTTCTATCATATCATGCGCCGGCCTGCTTCTATTGCAGTTGGCCTGAATTATGCTAATTTCACTAATCATTTTTGTGCGGAAGAGTCGCGCTGGGCAGAAATTCTAGCCGCGCCCTTGGGCCCTTGTGTCCTCCATTCGTTGGGTCCTTTTGAGCCAGTGGCAAAGCCTGTTGTTCGGTCGTAGGCTCCTCGTTCTTCTTATTTGGCTCTGCATGCCCTGTCTTGTCCCTGCTAGCTTGCCTCACAGTTTGGCGCTCCTGTATCTTAGTTTTAAGAAGTTGGAGATATTTGGGGCATGCTGTAGATCTAGCTCTGTGGCCCTCGTCGTTGCATACGTAGCATTTAGGAAGTACCGCCTTACAGTCACGGGCTAGATGGTCCTCCTGCCCACAGCGGTAGCATTTCTGCTTATCTGCCTTCTTTTTTTTACATGCAAAGGCCGTGTGCCCGATTTCATGGCAGTTGTAGCACGTGGGCAGGGGTTATCCATTCCTCGACTCTACAACTGCTTCCTCCGACGGTCACGATCTTCTTCAGTAGGATTCTGCGGGCTTCAGTCCTTGGTAAGTGACCAAGCACTGCCAACTGCCTCTGTTCGTAGTAGCCCTGGGAGCTTCCGTGCGAATCTTGGTAGACTCTTGGAGCTTCAGTATCTTTCGAATGTCCTGTTCTATAGAAAGCGCCGTAAGTAACGGGCTGATTCCCCGAAGGACAACAGTTGCTGTAGGGCCGCTGTACTGCCTAGTGTCGACCTCTCCGCCCGTCTTTTGTCTGAGGACCTCTGCGAACGTTGTGCTGCTGCCTGGGCTTTTTTCTTCAACTCTTAGGATGATGTCCCCTCCCTTATTAGTAATGACCGTCCCTATTTTTACCCCGGTATTCGCCGTGTTGACTAGTGGGCGCATTTTTTCAATCATGTCTTCTGACGAAGAGCCTGCAGCAGGTCTGATCCTAACAGAAATATATTCCTTCTGCTCTTTCCGCGAAGTTGCCTCGACATCGTGTTGGCGCGGCACACGTCCTTCTCGGGTGATGTCGACTTTACACCCTATCTTCCTACAGCATGCTTCTACTGCATTTCTTATGGTGGGTCCTCCCCATTGTGGAGAAATGTACAAAGCCATTGGGTTTTGAGAGCCAATGTTGTGTCCTTTTTCTAGCGTCTTGTGAAGAGCTGCTAGGAAGCCAAGTGGCGTTTCCTCTAGGCCGACAGCGCCCACCACTAGTATGCTAGTCGACGTAGCAGACGCCTCAGCATCCTGCTCCTCCTCAGGTTCGGGTTCATCTGGGTTTTCTAGCTCGAGCTGGGCGCTATTTCTGAGGATTGCGACTCCTCCTGCCCGTAGAGAGTCCGCTTTTTCCGCCATCGGGAATTGCCCTGTAAGTTTCTTGAGCAGAGACTTGTCCTTTTCGGAGCCTTCGTAATAAGCATTACCCTGATTTCACGTAAGGTAGTGATGTTGTCCGTAGTAAGACCAGTGGTCTTGTACATAGACAGCGGCCACTCCTCCTTGATGAGGTTTATTAGACCTTCGGGTGTTGCCGTTTCTGCCCATCTGCTCCTCGAGGTGTTTCGTCTTGACCATCTCGATCTGTTCCTTTTCTAGCTTTTCCTGACAGGCTTTGCATCGTAGCTCTGCCGCGGGTGGGGGTGCTCGATGAGGGCCGTGCCTCTTTCTGGGCGGCTAGTCTCTGCAACTCTAAGGTGAGAGCCGCAGCTTTTTCCTTCCAGCTCTCAGCTACCTTTGTGAGGTCTTGCGTACGTGCGGCATTCTCGTCGGCTTGCTTCTGGAGAATTGCTTTCTCCTCCCCCGTTTCCTTTTGGATTTCTTCAGTTCCCATACCGCCTTATCTAAGCGTGTGATAGCGGCCTTAATATCCACCTGGGTGGTTTTATGCTTATCTTTTAGTGCCTTTAGGTGTTCTGTAACTGCCTCCAGGTCTTCTAGAGCTCTGTCCTCCTTGTTTGGAGAGGGCTCCTTTTCATCGGAAGACTTCCTCGCAGCCTTGGTCCTGCTGGTCGTGCGGGCTCGGCTGCTTTCAGCCTCCTTCGGGTCTTCTGGCGTGGTTGCCATCAGTCTCTTTCGTTGTCCTCTTGCGCTTGCCGCATCTCTGTAGTCATCGTCGCCCTCGTTATCGCGATCCGAGTCAGCATCCAGGTCCGTGGCAGATTCAGCCACTGCTATCTTGTCGGCCTTAATTTCGGCTGCCTCCGTCTGCTGTCCCCTTTCAGAAGAGTCTTCATTAGGGGACTCGCCTGGACCCCTGAACGGGTCCATATATGTGTATATTTTTTCCTTCCCCTTTTTCTCTATTTTCTTCTCTATTTATTTATTTGGTTTATTTATTATTATTATTTTATTTTATTTTATTTTATTTATTTATTTTTAAATTTTATTATACGATGTCGAATTATATTTTAAACCCAATACAAATCAGATTAAAAAAAAAAAAAAAAAAAAAAAAAAGACTGCTGGGGATTGAACTCAGACCGGTCTTGCTTAGACCGATACTGTAGTCGCCGACGCAACCACTCTGCTATCCACTCCCTGTGGAGGACAGCGCTTCCACAGGCGTTCGATCACTGTTCGCGGCGGCTTGCCGTGGTTGTTATGTACAGTGTCAATAATTATATGATGGCTTATATACACAGTTATTTATGTACACAGTAAGCTATATACATATACACAGTAGGCTTAATGCATATACACATGCAGGAAGCCGCGCCAGTCTGTACTACCGATCGGCTAGAGTCACTGCTCGATCGATAGGCGACGTTCGAATTTCGAACACCTCGAACACATTCACTTCTTGTTTGGGAAACAAAAAAAAACAAAAGTCAAGTTTGTCACAGTACCTTTGCAGTAATTACTAATCGCGTTGAACTCCCTACCACTAAGGCTGTCGAGTGCAATTGGTCAGCCTGTTACAGGCCTCAGGTTCCTGCACTCTTCGACCAAGTTTTACGGAGCTAAGCCAAACGCGACCGCACCCAACAGCTGATAGAGAGCCTCTATATATATATATATATATATATATATATATATATGCAAGTATGCGTTGACGTGTCTGCTTATGTCGATATGCAGATTATGCGTATGTATTTGCACATAGACTCGTATGTTTACTAAATGCACCTAAATTGTAAACTGGCGCAGATATTTTACACACTTTCTCACACACGCACGCGTGCCCATGAATTGTCCGTATCAGTGTAATGAAATGCATCCGCTCGCCATTTAAAATGACGCTTGGTGGTATTTAGATTCATACAAGCTAATGCAAAGTCGTCCGTTGGATGTTTATTGTTTTAGGAGATGCTGTTCGATGTGCTAATTTGTGGTTGTAGCTTTGTATACACAAAGTGATGCGATGACCTCGATGCGACCCATAAATGCGTCGTGTTAGAGATAAGGTGCGCATAAGAATCCTGATATTTCTGTGACACTAATTTAGACAGCTTTACTGACACTATTTTATTTGGTTGTGTCTACTGTTCTGCCATCTAGAGAGTTCATCCTGAATAAGGTGCAACCTTATTGAATTATGTACAAAGGCTAGTTCTTTTATAGAGATATAGACTAAAGGATTTCTTTGCAATATACGTAAAGACTCTAAGAGACGCACATTGACTAAATTTGTAGATAAGCTATCGTATGTAAATATGAAGATTTTTTGCACTGTGAAGATTCTAGACGAAAGCAGTTGCTCGTATAGCATGTGTGAACAATACGCTTGCTTACGTAAGCCAGTTATAAACTGTCGTTAATCATGACCTAATTCAACTTACATATTGCGTAAACGACAGCATATGGAATTCAGGTACTCCAAGTTTGTCTGCAGCAAGTCAAAATGAAAGCGCTATGTCAGCTAAATGCTAGCTTTCGGAAAATAAGTCCACTCATTCATTCAGTGACCATCAAAATAAAACTTTCTAGCAACGGCAATTAAGTTAAAAGGCTAGTACATATTAAACTTTCCGCGCTAAATTTGATTTGCTCCGCGAATAGAAAGACTCCATAATTATATGGTTAACGCTGAGGTACAACCTCATCTGCTAAGTCCCACCAGGGGCATAATCGAGCATGATCATATAATATGGGACGATGTAGTTCATCACCTAAAATAATGCAAACTAACAAAGATGCTTGGGTAGACAATTTAAGCTGGTTGCTGATTGAGTTTCTCGATGTCCACAGCCCAGTCTGTGTAAGAGGTAGACGGACAGCCACGAATAAATGCCAGGACATATGCTGCTACCTCTGTGCAATTCTGTACAGTCGAATATTTGTGTTTTAAGTAGGCATTCACTAAAGTGGTGTTCTACGTCTCTCAGAAATGGCCTTAAAGTCCACCCACAATAGACAGAAGTAATGAGATTTAGACGAGATGGAATACTACCGGACGTACATATTCTGCCTAACCGACAAGTGGTAACGTACCTATGTTCGCCAATATGTATAATAATTCGAATAGGTGCTATGGTACACATTTGCTCTCGGCCGTTTTTCCTTACCCTAAGTACCGCAGAGAGTACTGAGTTTACTTGTGTCTCTTTTTGTAGAACAATTAGGGAACCAATTTAAGGTGATTCTTTCGACCACATAGTGTGCAAAGGTGACGTTGTAACAAGGTAGGTAGATTCACTTAAAAAAGGGTTCATACAATTTCAAAGAAACGTCTGTGATAAAAAAAAAATAGCCAAATGTCCTCACCGGTTAACGAAACTTTATCATTGTCTTGATAACGCAATAAGCATACCAGACTTGCAAAATACGAAAAATCTATTCTCGGAGCGCAACTATTGCTTGTAAATTCTCGTTCGATAACGAGTATCCAATCCGTGGCGACTAATTTAACGTAGACTGCCACGTGCAACACAGACATATGCCGCCGTAAATATAAGAGGGTACTTTACAAGCAATTCTTAACATTTATTATATATCTTGTTTCCCTACACCGAAAATAAACACATTCATCAATTTTCGAATCCCCCTTGTGCGGGAGTTCTATTTGCCTGTAGACAAAAAGGCCTCCTATTGAGCAAGAAAACTTAACTTCAATGCGTACTATTTTCGCGCTAACATGCTCGTGAGCTATGACAAAGGATACCTTAAAGGTGCACGGCAACTCGGGGGATATGGCGAGTGCTCTGTTAGTTCGACATACTAACTGCAAATTATATCCCTAAAACAAAACGCAATGAATTTAGTAATAATAGACAACTTTGAATGCACATGCGCACAAACGTTTTTCTTGCGTTAAAAAAAACGAACAAGTGTAGCAAAACTCTACAGAAATTCTATTAAATGTTATGTTCCAGAGACGGACAATTCTTACGGAACTAATTGCGGAACCATCAAGATGTAGACTACTTTGAAGCAGATTTGAGCAGATATAATTTGTAGAGATTCTTAATTTTTGACCAAAGATTTGATTTTTACCACTCGTTGATCACGTGGGGTCATCACGCGTACATGGCAGATTTTAGTTGGAGAGAGTGCGAATGGGTGGGTCTGTCCAATCTATAGTTAGGTATGGAACATCAATCATTGTTCTATCAGGCTGATGTAGTTATATGTATGAAAGCTTTTATTCGTATTATTATTCGGAATAATAGTGGTGCGTTGCTGGATTTGCTTGAGAAATACCTGAAGTAGTACTCTTAGTAAAGTTACTTTAAATGTTTATCAGAGTATACAAACTTTGTAAGTGATGTGGCAAACATTGCATGGTTTTTATATGCCAGGGCATATCTATAAGGCATGAGACTTTGGTGTTATATCAGGTGTGCTGGAACATTTATGCCACGGTCCTTTGAGGACGTCGAGCTAGCACCCGTGTCAGGACAGGGTGCAGAGAAGAGCAGCAGAGAACTCGATCTAGGTTGTTCTCTTACTTTGCATATGATCACTTAATCTGTAAAATAAGGTTCACTTGTTTCACACTTTTCTAAAATCCCGTAACAATTACAACCCAAACCTACAAATCCCAATGAGGTAATCTTAGTATATATGTACCCTACATACAGTATGTTTAAAGTAGTTAAAAGTGTAAAGGCCGAAGTAATAATCACAAGAAAAAAATCGTTCCTTCGACGACAGCAAAAGCTCATGTTATTAATCCTGAGTGTATTTGGCGTAGTTTCCCTCGTTTCTTTACCTTTCGCTACAGAATTGAGTGTTTGCTTTGAAAGTGAATGCGTCGCTCCAGGATCAAGCCGGCGAGTTCTAAGTTTAGCGCTGGTTTGGCGTATTAGAGGAGACATATAAACCTTAAAATCCATACCGACACAACGTGTGGTCTAGAACTAGAAATCGTAAAACATAGAATTCGGTTTAGGTTCATTTATCCTAGGTTATCGGGAATTTGTTCGACGACTGGGTCTCATTAACGACAGTAGTCACGATGTTTTTCGAAAGACGAGAAAAATTTTAGCGGCTCTTTGAGACAACGAAATCAGATTTATTTGCTGAAATGACTCGCCCGGTCAGATTGGAAATGTCGTGCCGACGGGATATGGAATCCCGGAAAAGCGAACAACTTTAGATTTGTGTAAGCAAAGATAGCTGTGTGGGCATCTTGATAGTGAACTTAAAGCGCAACTTCTATGCGCTTAAAACAGTATTAAGCAGAACTCGATTTTGAAGCGATATGAGATAACGAGGAAACTACGCCAAACGAAACAACAACAATTTGAGTTTTCTCTTATTTCCGATGTAACTTTTCTTGCAATTACTACTTCCACGATATCGCTTTTATCCTCTTTTATATATGTAAAGAGGATATGTTGATAAGACGACATCACTTTGTTTTACTTTTTGTGTGTTAATTTATAGAAGGAATATAACTTCATTTCACTCGCAAACAAGTAAGATGTTGAGTCGGTTGAGTCATAGTGATAATTGTGGGGTTGGATGATAATGTACTATCTCATCCTATTAAAGTATGTGTGCTCCTCGTTTTTTTCGATCATGGTCGAATATAATCCACTCCGGCATTCACCTTGTCTAACTTGGAAACCATGAAAACCAATTTAAGAGTGGCCGATCTAGGTCTTGAGCCCACGACCTCCCGAATGCAAGGCAATGGCTTTGCCACTACGCCATCTTGCTCGGTGGATGAACTTATATTCAGGTCATAAAATAACACAACCAAACCAAGATGAGGTCGTCTTGGTATATATATATGTATATATATATATATATATATATATATATATATATATATATATTCCGAGATGATTTTCTCTCGGTAAGATTATATATTTTTATATATTGAATGTTACTTCATTTAACTCCAAAACCGGCATACAATGCCTATTGTGTAGAAGGGTGGCAGTTATTCTGTTTTAGAATTTGGTGACATTCGTCGAATATCAGTGCCTTCCCTGCTTTCAGTTATCCCCCCTACTTCCATCACTTCTTACCTCTCTTGTCATCAAAGATATGCCTTCCAAGTTGATCCTAACCTTTGAGACATCTTAGTTCATTTTTTAAGAGGGAAACACATGCAGATTAGTGTTATGGGTAGTGTGGGACATAAATTAGGCGATGTTTTGCAACGTCGGCCAAAAATAATAAATTGTTTTAGTTTTAAATAGGAACATGAAATATATTTATTAATATCATATTTATAAAAAGCAAACATTTGCAAAATGTCCATATATAAGTGTCTATAATATTAATAATAATGACAATAAAATGTTTACATTTATATATGCATACACTATTAATATAATTATTATACTACTGAATATTTGCTATATATAACTATTATTCATTATAGAATTAATTTCTAAAAAAAAAGCATCTTTACAAATGTGTTTTACAAAAAACTCTGTTGAAATAATCGAATTGTCGAACCCATCAACACCTAGTTTAATAAACTATTATTGAAACTTTGGATTAACAGTAAAGATATGTTTAACAGAGAATAATTTTCTTTATTACTGTAGAGATTTCTCGGTAATGCTCGGGGAAACCCGCTTTTGTAGGCCTTTTATTGGAGCGAGACATTTGTTGTCATCTCGTAGGGTGCCCACGCATTTCTACATTTTTTCGGCTTACACTTTTATCCATTTGTCGCAGCTGCTTTGGTTTGTAGTGCGAGTATTATAAGACTGTTGTTTTTTTCTAACAAAATTTTGAGAGTGGGCTCAGCAGGAATTGCTCCTTGTTTCTGTGTACCGTTCTAGCCCTTGTGTGGTTTCGTCGGGCTCGTAGCCCTAGCTTCATCACCAATTGTGCTTATTTCCAAGCTATTCTTGTCCTGCAAAGGTAGGGCTACTAACGATCAAGCCTCGATTCTGTTTGGGCAGCCGTCGGTTTGGACGGTGCCGTCATGTTCCGCACGCTAGACTATTACACTTGACAGTGCCTTCCTTATGCCCTCGATTTCCATCCGTCGATTAGTGGCTTTCAGGCCTCTAAGAGCCTTTAGGTGTATCATTTTAGCGCGGACGCATTGTAGTATTTGTCTAATTACCATTGCGTTAATTTTTCAAATTTTTGCATGACATATTTGCGGTATTACTGGCTGCCGTGTTTGTTTGACTTTCGCCATTCATTTGCCACCATTTCGGTTGTTGTATGTTTTGCAGGATTTTTTGTTCTTTACCACTCTCACTACGATAACCTTCAGAATGCCTTAGAGTCGGTTAGAAGAGACTGTCTTATGAACTGCTAAACAGCATATTCTAGAACTTTGCTACATACCAGTTTAAATGATACTGAGAACCGTCTAAGCTGCTGGTGAACAAACGTTAAATTATCTTCATCAAGTTACAGTGCAGATTCTCCTTGGCTTCATCACCAAAAGCTGCTTTAACTTACTATTATATGGATGACGGAATGATTTTGGATGAGATGGCGTACCGTGATCTTCATAGAATACTCGACTTATCAGGCAGCATTCGCGTTCTCTTCTCCTATTCCAGGAGTGAAAAGCATTGCCCTCACTACAAGGATGCTAGCCTTATAGCTTTATTTACATAAAAGTTGAAAATTGTATTAGGACTCCCTGCATACGGATGGAACTAAATTACTCCCTCCCTTCTTGTGTAGAGGCGTTCATCGAGCTTGTTTCGTTGTTTCATTAGAAAAGCGACAAGAAATAGAAGGTATGAGGCATCTTGAAGGCCATTCGATAAAATAGTTTTATAAAGCAAACAGCCTCTACACTTAAGGCGTAGTCTAATATCTCTGCTCGAGACAGGCGTTACCCTCAGAAATGCTGCTGCGCCTTCAATGTTGATCGCCGGAAAAAGGCATGGGCTATCTTGCCACGCGAACTGGCATGTTCCGGATAATACCGACTTTTGCGCGTGCCGTTTACTGACAAATTGTGTTCAGAATAGCTTTTGTTGGCTGCAACATTGTTCACGGAGAAATAACGGTCACCGAGGTCGACTCCCAAGAGACTACATTTATAGTATTTGCTTTATCGAGTACCATTGGCTTTTCTCACTTCACAGTAGTAAAGTTACGTGAATGTATACCCTGACTGTCGCGCCGAAACCTGTCCGTAACGAAATCTGATGCCAACTGTGTTTAACATAGTTTGGTTCTAATGCTGCGCATTTGATGCTACACAAGATGACGCTGGTCGATAAGGTAAACCATCGTGTTTTCAAAATTAAATCAATCAGTTAATCACGGCATTACTCGATATTTTCGCGACATGTCCGGTAGGTTCATACCTAATAGACTTCCGTCCTCCGTCTGTTCGACGAATTCAGTAAGTTCAGTTGCCACTGACGGAGTGCAACCTTTTTAGCGGCGAAGTCCGACTCGCCCTTTACCACACATGAACACTTAGACGCGTTCGAAGATTTGCACATGCTTTTTTATGAACCTATACATTTTAGGCGTACCGTACAATGAATGCCTGCCAAACCTGCCAGTTGTACTCAACAGTGCTCACAATAAGTTTTCATGGCTCACGGCAAATTCAGTGCACGATCTCTCTCTGCTTTTTTTTCTTCTTCTTCTTCTCTATCTCTATCTCTTTTCCATTCTCCACCTCACCCTCTCGGCGACACTCGTGATACCTTTTCGCCTTCACCTGTGCGCCTAGCTAGAGCATTATATATACGGCTTTACGGGTCCCGAGGACTAAGTGACATCTTTGTTTGTGTTTATACCGCTGGCCAATTGGTTTGACAACGAGGATCCACAGGCAGAGGGAACTACACCAAACGACGACTGCAGAAACGACATATATCTACCTATCTACATATACACAAGCATACATACATACATACGTACAAACATACATACACCCGTCACGTAGAAGCAGACCCATCCACGTAAACGATACGGCAATGAACAGCGCACCACGTATGCCAGCTGAGTGGACCGGGTGCCTCTTTGTTTCCCAGGCAAGCTGGCCGAACCTGCCTTCTGTAGCTGACGTGGAGCATGTGTCTATGAGTGCATAGAGTCGTTTGGCTGTCTCCCTTCGCAGATAAGCGGCGGAGAACGGACTTCGATTTTGGTCTTCTTCTTCTTCCTCATCATCATCAACATCATCATCATCATCATTGCTATTGTCATTAGCCTCACCATCAGTGGTCGCCTTGGTCGCGGCTGTGAATGTCGCCCGTCGTCAGCTAAGAGGAAGATCCCCCCTCTTCCTCTCTCTCTATCTCTATTAGCCAACCTGTAGGTAAAGCTGTTGCGTTGCTGCTGATGGTTAGCGGTCGCAAAACAGCCGTTCCTTCCCCTTTATTTCTACCTCTATTTCTTGCATAATCTCTTACGCCTCTCTCTCTCTCTCTCTCTCCATATATATATATATATATATATCTCACCCAATGTATATATGTTGCTTTTGCGTCCTCCCTCCCGTCCCCAAATGTAGCAAACTACTAATATGCCAATAAAAGCTGCCGACAAACCTGCCCGCTGGTCCAATACCAGTGGTGTGGTACCCCATCCCCCCACTCCCCACGCCGTCGGCCCGGGCCACTGATATCACAGTGGCGGTCTCAAGTCGGCCGAGACACCGGAGCGCGAGAACAGTAGCCGCAGCAGCAGCAGATGGACGGAGCGGGCGGAGCGTCAGCACTGAGAGATAGGAGGGTGGCGGCGGATGTCCGCAGCGATACACTGTCCCTGCCTAATGACGAGGTCCTGGTACCTGGATCAATAGTAGTTACTTACACCGTCCCAGTAGAAGTAGCAAAGGCAGCAGCAGCATGATTCCCCCTAACAGAAACCGAATGGATCGAGTCCCTTGCCGGCCGGCGAGCATCTACAACGCTGACGATGACGACGACGACAAAAGTCCTGGCTTTTAATCAGCCGTCAATTGAACAAAGAAGCAGATCGGCATTGCCTTAGTAGTGATGGTACCGGCGGTCACTGTTCCCCTTGTGCGGGGATGGACATCTCGGCTTCCCGCACGTATGCTTGTGTTATCTTCTTGCTCTTAAGCTAATTAATAATAACTACCTCGCCACCTTGTGTCGCTCACACGAGTTAAACAACTCCTAACAACAACAAGTCTCTAACTTGTCCCTCTCTCTTCTTTAGCGTTAACGTTGTCGTACGTCAAAGGCAATGCGGGGAGAGAGAGAGAGCAGAAGAGGGCCGACATAGCTAATCCTGTTGGCTGAGCCTATGGGAATGCATACATCTTCAAACAAGCGGTAGAACTCTAGCCTGATAATGGAGGATCGGTTTAAGAAGAACAAGTATAAATTAACGGCAGACCTGAATAAGAGAACAGAATCGGTAATGCAGTACTAAAAACGATCGGCAGTATATATACACTTTATAAAAGCTCATTAATTGAGTGTCCAAAACCGCAAATATTTATTACATTTGCAAAGCTGGCATCTTTTCTTCTTAGAGGTGACTCGATCACCCAACAGATTTCTCGATAACGTCTCCTTGAAAAGCTAGAATATTCTTTAACTAGAGACAGTTGGTTATGTACATAGATTGTGACCCTTAAATGAAACAGTTCAACCTTTGGGCTTACGTGTGGTGTGTCTCTCCGAAGAGGTCACATAAAACATCTTATGTCAACAACGCAACGAACGCAAAGCTGAACCACTTAAAGCTAAGAGTCGCAACGTGCGCATCGCGTTGAGCCACTTGTGCTCTTTGGGTAACATCTTTGTATACCATCTCCGGTTAATATACCAGTGACCAGATATGGCGTCTATAAATTTATAGCACACATTTAACACAACAGACTGTGGGACGCCAGATTTCCGCAGACAAAAGAGACTTTTGACGACCAGACTCAACCAGAAAATATTGGCTCACAAAAAAGCAGATTAGCATCGCATTAGTGGTGATGCTGCCGGCGGTTACTGTTTTTTCTGCGCGGATGGAACATCTCGGTTTCCCGCACGTGTGTGTTATCTCCTTACTCTTAAGCTAATTAATAATGATGGAAATAACAGCTTTTTAAAAAATCAATGAAGCGCCATTTTTACGTTAAAATATTATTCGGCATTTAAGCAAGCCTTTGACAAAACGTTTTCGTGCTGCTACCCCACTCATAACACACAGAGTTAAACACACAGAACTCCGGCACATGGCAGTTGAGAGGTATGACCATAGGAGGAATACTAGCCGCTTTCCATTTGAGCAAGACAAATATCAAAGGGAACTTTTATCGGCTATGTGTCACGCTTGTGTCATTAGTAAAAACGGTTTTGAACCATCCTTATTGAGAGGTGCTCTAATAACAAGATGAAAACATGCCCGTGGGCATAATTCAAAATTATATTCTAAAGTAGTCACTAACGGCCTGAGCACAACTATCCCACGATTTACTAGCCGAAGGTTTCCCTGCTTCCAGAAATCAACATAACCGGTCCTCCACTGTGTCCTTTAGTTCGTGGTCAGAGTTGAAGCGCCTCCCTTTGAGCTATTTTTAGCGGTCCAAACTGATGTAAGCCGCAGGGCGACATGTCCGGGCTGTAGGGTAGATGCCCAAGCTTCTCCGACTAGAACTTGGTCAGTACACTCTGTGTGATCCTGGAGACGTCCGGACGCGTGTTATTGTGGAGCAGAATCACACCCTCCGGGAGTAACCCAGCCCGTTTGCTCTTGATGCGGTTGCGTAGGCTACGAAGTGTCTCACAATAGACGTGACTGTTAATCGTTTTTCTATGATCAAGGAATTCGATGAGCATCACCTCGCACGTCGAAAAAGGCCTTGGGCCATCACCTTGCCTGCTAAGGGCACAGCTTTGTTCTCTAGAGGGAGGTGACGACGCATACGTTCATTGCATGGTGTCCCGCGTTGTTGGGCCCGGCACAAAGTGAAGACACCAAGCCTCGTCACAGGCGACGATCCGCTCCAGAAAAGCGGAACAGGTGTTGCAGTGCCTCACACGCAGTTCCTTGTTCCAGTTTGCGGTTTGCTGAGCTTCTTCGAAACCCACTGCGCGCATACGTATAACCTAACCTGTCGTGCACAATTGACACGCCGATCACTTCTCACCAGGTCGTTCGCCTTTTCGACGAGATCGGTCGTGATTATCGTATTTGACTGCACTAGTCTCGATACCGTGTGGCCTTTTCAAAAACGCGCGCAGACCACCTTCTCACTTCTTCTAGTCGGACACACAGTCTCCCCTGAATATATCCACCAGCCGGCGATGAATATTGGCCGGTTAAACGGACTTCCACGATCAGAAATCCAGTAACGCTTCTGATAGCACGCACTTCCACGTCAATTGGTCGAGACGCACAACTGTCTGCTTTTCTGCTCGCGCACCCCTGGATCGCTACGTTATCCTAAAGTGGCATTTTACAATTTCAGCGGGTTTAGTTGTTACAACGTTTTGTACCTTTTTATTTGAACACTCATAATGCATAATATTGTACTAGTGCCCGCTATGGGAGCCTTGACTTGTCGAGCCCGGTGGCGTGGTGGCTTAAGTCTGCGCCTCGCAACCGGAGGAGACACATAGGTGCGAAAGAAATACAAGATAATTGGTAGGTACGGACCAAATTTTACTATCAGTTGCAAGTTGGAGATGTTCCTGTTCGATTTCAAATTCGACGGCGAGTATTTGTCTGTCCGTTGACTAACATTTTCAAGAAAACAACTCGACTGCTTTACGTCAATGAAGGCAAGTTGCTGGTGGGCATGCACGGGCCTCACCCACCACAATCTATTTTAACGTTGAGCTTTCACTTTTATTAAACCATTATGCCATATTGTGAACCAATGTACATACATCTCTTAATATTAGAATATGCATACGTTCAAACAAAGACACCCATTCACAACATACACTTATAGATACTGAGATTGACAAGTCTTTGCCCACAATAACAAATATATGCAGCACCCAACAACAGAACACCAGACGAGGTGCAGCCTAGACGAACAAGCGTTTTTTTTAGAAATTGCTCGAACCAATGTATTATACAAATCAGCACAGAGTCGACGCCTCTGTTATCACTGGCCGAAAGGGCGCGTGTATCATAGACCAGTACATCACCGCTGCGCGAGCGACAAAGAAAGTGCTTGCGTAACGAATGGCGTAGTCTACGAGGATGCAAGTAAATCCGATTTCTTATTTCTAAGGAATGGAGACAAGCGCAAGTGAACACCGGAGCGCCTTCGTCCGATGTTCGGCATACCCGTAGCTGCCTAATTAGGCCGCGACTTGATCGACAGATAGTTTGAACAGGCCGCATAGCGAGACTCTTCTCTGTCGAGTATAAGAACCCAAACCGAGAAATGGGCTCGCCTTGAATGGTATGTATAGTATTAATTCCTCCGTCTGGCTTGGCAGATCCTCTCGTGTGATGGGAGAGGAATCGCCGCTAAGACCGACGCTACCGCGAGTAACAACAGAAGTCTTCGGCGTCAAGCCTGTAGATTCTCTGTTGTTGTTGTTGTTTTCATTGTTGCTGTTGTTGTTCTTATTATTGTCGCTGCTGTTACTATTAGTGTCCTGTCCGTTCACCCTCGACTGCTCCTGTATTGTTGATAGGAAACACAGACGAGAGAAAAAGGGATAAAAGAAGAGAGACGATTACAGATACGCTTATCTTCCGCGCGGGCCAAGCGTCATAAAGTTTTAATCACCGCTGTTGCTATTGTTTTCGTCGTCGTCGCTGATATTCAATTGTTTGTCTGACCGCTCGTCAATACGTATCCGTCCTTTAGATGCTCCGATGAGTGAAAGCGTGCGCCTTTTACTTAGCCCGCTCTATGTGTACATATGCTTGTATCTACACACATATACATGTATATATATATATATATATATATATATATATATATATATATATATATATATATATATATATAATGTTGACGTGTCGCCTATTTTTCGAAGCTTGTCGCGCCTGAGTAAACGAATGTTTTCGCTGAGCTCGCCAAACAAATCAGCTATTTCTTCACTCAGTCTGATCTCTTCGTGGTGACTGCGTTGGTTCCACTGCAAATAGCCGAGGAAATTTCACAATCGTGCAAGTCCGGTTGAAGAGGAATTCGCCGCAAAGCGCTGCAGAGAAGATTACTCGTGACTTGAAAATATCTCGAACAGCGGTGTGATGGTGATCATGATGAACCCAATCAACCCAAGATAAAGACCTACAAAAATACAGGAATTCTATCATCTTACGGATAAGCAAACTGAGGTACGTTGCAAATGAGCTAACACTTGATGAGAACATTTAAACGCTGTTAAACTTTTTTTGTGTCGTTTTGTTACGGGAAGTTTCGGAGATGCTTAATGCACAGACGCTACGAGCAGCTAGCGTGGCGAGTGCAAGACTCACAAACCCACTAAACTGCGGCCGATGTTGTTGTTATTGTCCACCAATGCTAGACCAGCAAGCCAGCCAAAGTAACATTTGAACCAAAACCATTACCTCGGCGCGAGTCCACTGAGTAGGCTGGCATTTTTGGTATTGTTGTTGTTGTTATAATAAAATTGTGTGTAAATTTTGTAGTAAAAATGTACCTTATCCTATTTCTTTTGTCGTTGATTTCGAGTCAGCCCACGTTTCTAAGTTGTTTGCTAAATTAAGACGTCTTGTTTAAGGCTTGTATTACTTAAGACTATTAGCCGAGCAAGATGGCTTAGTGGCAAAAGCCTTTGCCTTGCATTCGGGAGGTCTGGGTTCGAGACCCAGACCAGCCACTCCTAAATTGGTTTTCATGGTTCCCAATCTATACAAGGTGAATGCCGGAGTGGATTAAAAATCGACCATGATCGAAAAAAAAGAACGAGGAGCACAGATGTCTCAATAAAAAGAGATGGTGCATAACCATCCAACCCCCCCCCATAAAAAGAATTATTACTTAAGCAGGACGTGTCACCTCAAACTTCAGAAGTGTATATATATATATATATATATATAATATATATATATATATATATATATATATATATATATATATATATAATATATATATATATATTATATATATATATATATATAATATATATATATATATATATATATATATATATATATATGTGTATACACCCCGGTTGCTAACAGCAAGTATGTGGCGATCGCAAATATGTATGCTAAAAACTAAACTTAATAATTTAAAATTTTACTTATCTTATTTTGAGGTAGTCCCGGAATCTATTAAACCAACTATACATATATATATATATATATATATATATATATATATATAATATATATATATATATATATATGCAGATAGTTCAACAAGTTCTTAAAATGAAAACCAAGAATTTTCCAAATCGTGTTTTAAATTTTTTCTTGTTCGACATACTCCCTGAGAAGCTCAATACACTTTTCCCACCGATATTTCAGAGAATTTATACCTCTTGAGAAGAATTCCGCGTCTTTAGACTGAAAATAGGGATTGACAGCAGCCTTAACCTCTTTATTGCTGGAAAGACGCTTTCCACCGAGACTATTCTTCAAATGTCCGATAAGGAAATAATCAGAGGGGGCCAGGTCTGGAGAATAGGAAGGTTGTTCAATAAGTTCGAACCTCAGTTGGGCCAGTTTTGCCGATGCTTGCCGCAACTTGTGTGCAGGAGCATTGTCCTGGTGAAACAGGACAACCTTCTTCTGCAAAGCTGGCCGTTTCACGATGAGTTCTTGCTTCAGGCAGTCCAACAGTCTTGCATAATATTCTCCCGTGATCGTTTTACCGCTCTCAAGGTAGTCGACCAGAATTATCCCACGTTGGTCCCAAAAAACCGTAGCCATCATCTTTCCGGCCGATGCCGTTGTCCGCACCCTGTTCGGAGGTTCTTCACCAGGTGCACACCATTGGCGAGATGCTTCTTGGGTCTCGGGAGTGTAGTGATGGACCCAGCTTTTATTGACGGTCACGAATCTGCGCCAAAAATCCGACGGATTTTTTGACATCTTTCGCTGTGAAGCGGAAACACGCGCGTCTTTTTGGCCTTGGTTGAGCAAATGCGGCACCCATTTTGCTCTGAGCTTTTTCATCTTCAAGTTCTCGTGCAGGATGAAATGCACACTACATAAACGGATCCCCAAGACCTTCACTATCTCCCTAATGTTCACTCGCTTATCTGCGGCAAAGATTTTCCGCATTTTTCCACGTTTTCCTCATCAGTTGCCGTTTTTGGGCGGCCTGGACGTAGTTCATTCTCGGTGCTCCTGCGACATCTCTTTAACGTATTAATTCAGTTGGAAACAGTGGCAAAACATGGCGCAGAGTCACCGTACACCTCGTCTAACTCAGTTTTCACTTGAGTCGCATTCCAACCTTTGAAATAAAAATGCTTGATAACCACTCGAAACTCTTTTTTCTCAATTTTTCAAAATCACACCGATACGTTGTACGGGAAAAACGATCAAAGAAATCGCAACGGCCAATCACCATAATATTATGGCTGCTAGCAGTCGAAAAGTTGCCGTTTCCAATAACGGTGAAAGCGCGCCAAAATTCGAACTCTGAAAAGCTTATTTTAAGAACCTGTTGAACTACCTGTATATATATATATATATATATATATATATATATATATATATAATTATTTGCTTCTGTATACATATATATATATAATGATTTGCTTCTGTATACATACATATATACGTAAGTGTAGGCTTTAATATGAAGTGCACACACCGCCCAGAATAATGGCAGATTGTTGTTGCTGTTCGTGTATTCTGTAAGTGCATACGGTAGCCGCCGCCGCCGCTCCGAGATTCATTCAACTCAGCCTCGACTTGTCTCGACCAATGACGAGGTAGAAGCGGCGGCGGTGGCAGCGGCGGCGCCGTCGTAAACACGGCCTGCACGGCAGGGTGGCGCACAATCAGCCACCACCACGACACACTGAGGTACCGCTAGAACAGCAGCAGCAAAAGCACTTACTCTACGGCCTCCGTCACTGTTGTGCTTTCGGCAGTCATCAGATCGTCGGCCTGATCCGATCCAGCTCATGTTCAGATAAGCAGAACGCACTACATACAGCCAGTCGCCAGCCGAATGTACAACACTTTTATGGGTACACATGTCGCATGTCGCATGCATAATAGAACGACACCGTTCACGTGTGCCACCATTCAGCGGTCAGGCTCGCGAGGCTCTTCATGCCGAATATGTGTATGTGTATATATATATATATATATATAATAGGGTGAAGAGTTGTTTAAACAATTATTTTTCCCAATCGAATAAAGGCTAGAAATGTCTCGTTTAAAAGTGAGACTGAAATTACTATCAACTGTTCTACTGTTGTGGATGGTCAGACATGGCTTTAAAAAGACGCCATTGCAGGTGAACGATTTGTTCGGCCAACAAATCAGACATACCGCCGTGTTCGCCAGAAAATTACTAGTGCATGTTATGTTAGCTAGCTACAAAAAGGCAAATAGTCACATGGTGAAAAGATCGCAAACACTTGGGCCAGACTCCTACAAGGTCCAGTGGTAATAGAGGAGGAACATTCCATGTACTTGTGTATAGATATGTGCTTGGTCATATCTGTAACATCATTTATTTTTCGTATAAAACATTATGAATATGTTACACATATCACGAAGGATTTATGAGCCAGTGTGCCTAGCGGACGTGTATTCTGACTATCGTGTCCGTTTCGGTGAGGCCAGGCCAAGAGCACTTCAGACGTGTGCCTCGAACGGAGGCGGCATTTGGACGTTGATTGCCAAGATTCAGACGTTATTTGAAAAATAACGACGGCCTGCTATTAAGGGATGACAGGTTAAGCAACGTATCAACTTTGCGAATCAGCTGTCTGATCCAAACGCCAGAATCACCTACGCTTTCAAACGCAAGAGGGCAAAATTCAAAGGAATAACAATTTGATGAGTATTTTCTTAACTTGCGTCACGGTAACGGTTGCATCCGCGCTAGCGGGTGTAAGTGGTATCCCGTCTCCTGCCGTTCTCCGCGCGGAGGCCTGGGGGCTCAAAGATGCACGGACGACTGCATAACCTAAGGGCTCTGCTGAAGGTCTCATTAATAGCGGCATGCTTCGGGCGTCGTCTTGCACTGATAATACACAATAGCTGTGTTGTCCCAGCTTATCGACGGGGTGACGATATTGACGCCGATGAGAGCTAACTAGGTCTGCCTCTAGTCGTAGGCCTATTGCTATACGAATTGTCTCATCAAGAAGGGTATCTATGGGGGCACTGGAAAGCCGTGTAACCACCTGAATCATTGGCGGACACGGTGTTTAGGCGAGCTCAGATCGTGCGTCGGCAGCTTTGTTTAAGAGACGTCGTTGTATCTCGTCGTGCAAAGGGGCACTCCAGTCACGTTGGAATCGAACGATATCAGGCCTACCTCCGCACCGCGCCCCAAAGTTCTCCTGAACGTGGACTAGACAGTTTCTAAACTGGCCGATTCACGCTGTATCTAAAAGGGGGAATTGTCCTGTTTTTTGTGCTTAGCATTGATGAGACTATGGCAGGTCCGGCCAGGGTCAGTAAAGTCGGTACCCGCGGTATTTTCCAGATTTAATCTCCAGCGCTTGATTGCTGCTGTCAGCCCCTCGGGACAAATTGGCACACCTAGATCGTTCTTGACGGTCATCTAGCAGCCCGGCAGGAGCTTTCAAAGTGGCTGTATATCGGGGGCCTCATGGGTAGGGCCAAAAAGATGTGTGTCGCATTTGGCCGGATTCAACTCCAACCCAGATGTTACACCAAAGATAAAGACCCGTCAAATGTCTTTAGCTACTATGCAAACGCTTGCTCCTAATAGACTATCGTCAAGGTACCTGAGGTTTATCGGGCTCCTGAAGAAATCTACCAGATTCTCAATTCCCAGACAAAACAGATGTCCTGCTCAGAGATCCCCTGCTGCAGTCCGGTGGCTACCTCGATACTAGCCGACGTCGCGAATCCTTATTGGTGTACACGGGTTGTGTAAGAGATAAATGCTATGTTATGATTCCATCCGATTTTCGAAGCTTTAAAATACCACGGAAGCAAAAGAAAAAAGCATATCATGCTTCAACGTAGTTATCAAATGAAAATGCAGCGAGTATATAGGTACGAGCCTCGGCCACTTGTCTCCTGATTTGCCCCATAACTGCTTGAATTTTTTCCAACTTTTGCGCCATTTGCAAACGAAAGGGCTCAGAAGTGGTCGGTATAAAGAAGGGAAGCCCAACACCCCACTGCCTTCGTGGCAGTGGGGTGTTGGGCTGATTCGGCGATGTTTTACAACGGGCATTCTACGGCGGGGCCACCTTGCCAAACTTCCGCCTTTTTTTGGTGGGGATTAACGTAGAAGCCAGGAGTAGCAGCTGTGGGTAGGGTCATCGTGTAGTTGAGAGATCCCGCGGACGACGCTAGCGTATGAAGGTTGTTTTAAAGCCTGAGATGTATTGTCTACAGACAGGGCTGGTATGGACGACATTTAGGTAATCTCGGCCGTCGGTTGCAGCACCTTCACGTGTTGCAGTGTGCGCGCTTCCGCGTACACTTCAGTTTATTTCTCGAAAGTAAGCCAAGCAAGGACAGGGGCAGCTTGCTGCTAGGTGTCCGGGAGTGCCGCACCATTTGCATATCTGGAGCATGGTGCACCTTTTGACGATGTGTCCCGGCCTTAGACACTTGTGACATCGCTTGGGTTAGCCGGGCTCGAGAACTACTTGATGAGTTTGGTGTTCAAGAAATGCGGCTGGCGGAAGTTGACGCGCAAAGGAAAGTATTATTTTACCAAGCATAACTCTCGTTTCGTTTCGCATATGAGAGAATCTTTTCAAGTGATTGACTCCCACTGGCGACAACTCGCGTAGTATCTCCTCTCCGGTAATTGGTATTGGAACTCCGTGTATTCTGGGTTTAAAGACCAATATAGGTGGGCTGTATAGATAGATAGATAGATAGTATTTCATAATGATGCCGTCAGAGAAGACCGGCCTCTTGCATGACAACATTTCGTCGGTATTCTGCACCAGGCCTCTCACATGCACGACCTGAAGACTTTGAACGGGCCGTAGAACATGAAAGCACTCTGCTATTTACCACGCCCTGCAAGTTGAGCGCAAACTCTCTCGTACCAGAAAGAACTATCGGTTTTTCCGAATGTCATCAGTGCTCTAAGGCAGACGGTTGCGTGCGCTCTAAACCTCTGTTTGTTAGTCTTGTTGTCTGTGTGGAGTCACGCGAAAGTTTAGGACCCCGAAGCACTCGGACTCAATGTTGTGAATGCCGTGTTCAAGCTAGCTGAACGAAAAGCGCGTACAAAAAATCAATTCACAAAATAGCTCAATGCGTCTCGCCAAGAGGAAGCTCCTTGTCGGTTGTAACACCAATTTTGTGCGGCACACTTTCCCACTTGGCGTTATGGGATTTTTTAAATGTATGACACTTTTTATATAGGCATAATATATACTGCATACATGTTAAGTTCCTTGTTTGACCTTGGAAGTGTTGTTTTAACACATAAAAAATATGTCTGTGTTCAACATTTCTTTGTCGCAGGTAGTTTGCTATAAAAGTTAAGCCTCCGTCTCTACACTTACTCTTCCTATGATACCTCAGGAGTCCGGGCTGGTCGCTTGGCTGATTTGGGCTAATCATGTATGTATGTGCATTTATTAAAAGATTTTTGGCCACAAAACACACAGGTCCTCCTCATCAACGTACTAAACGTCGTATCGGGATCGTGCAGAATCCAAGGTGACAACCTAGATGTATTTTGCAGCGTTAACCATATGCCCAGATGCTGGCTAGTGCAGACCGCGATCGATTACGTTTCCCGATGAGCCATGAATAAACGGAGGTTCTTCAACCCAAGATATACTTACGTTGTAATTAGGCTGCGAACTTGAGTAGAAAATTAACGATCAAAGGTCACTTTACGTGTGCATCTCATAGCTTTATTTACTCGTACTATAATACTTATCAATTAAATACATCTTGTCTCAGAGAGTCAACGTTAAGTTCCCAGGAACACATTCGTCCAAATAGCACGGCCTGGTTTTGTAGTATGGAACCATATCTGACGTTTACAATTTCAATCAATGCGATTTAGTTTAGAGATTTATATTTTTTAGTGCGCTAAAGCGAAGGTGTGTGCTCCTATAAACTGTGGTGAACAAACATTTTAAGAATGTTTGCCTACAGGCTTACGTTCATGTCAGAAGACAAAGGCATTTAGTCTTAATTGTGTAATTAGAATTGAGTTTTTGGTATGTACAAGCATTTTTCAGGGAAATGATAAACCAGCATTGGTTCTTCATTATATAACTTCCGACATTTCGATTGTGATGTTGGCAGTATTTAATATCGACTTCTTACATCTGACAATCCCAATCCGTGCACCAGTTAGTATTTCCCGATCGACAGCTGTCGTTTGTCATTATTTCTAGTGTGGTTGGCTTCTCACTCGCTCGAAAATATACCAAATAAAACGTTCGAATGTCCTGACGCAGATTCTCAAACCATCAAGTTGTTCGTATGTTGTACCAGCAGCGAGGCCGGTGAACAATCTGCGCTGAACTAAATCTGGCGAATGACATGTTCGTTCTTAAAAAACTTCTCAAAGTGTTTTAATCTCGGCGACCAATTACCAATCAGAGCGTATACGCCAGGGACACGTTGTAACATACGTTAAATACCAGAGTCAGTGTTAATAAAAGAGACACAAAATGCTTGGAAAGGAGGCACTAATACAATCGACCGCTTTTGCATATTGACGTGTGCCAAGTTGTGCACAGTTGGCCGTCTTAAATCAAACCGCTTGACAATTGAAATACCAATGGCCAGCAAAATTATTATAATTTCGTATATCATAATAATATGCCATATAACGGCTTTTTTTAAATACATTTTTGCTTCCGAGAAAGATACATTCATATTAATCATCTACTGTCTTATTATTTGCGCATGAGATTGTGCCATTGGCATGAAGCTATAGCGGGTCGGAGAAATTAATAGGCATAGACTCTCAATTTGAGAGGGAAATAGAATTAACATCTAACCCAAGAAAGAGGGTAGTGGTAATGGTTTACATAAATTCAGATTTGGGAACTCTGGATGCCCTAGGTAAAGTGGAATCGAAGGGTAGACATATGAGTAAAATACGTTACCAGTGTCAGACCCATACATTGTTAGCTGATGGCTATTTCCGGAACTATAAACAACTAAAGAGCCCTGTGTGAACGTATACACCCGCAATCAACCCAGTCAACACGCTAAACAAGTAAGTTTGATTATGCCTAGAACCCCAATCTAAGCACAACCAAATCAATCCAATGCTGACGAAGATGAAAGACAGACAAATATTTTTTTTCATAGATTATATAAAGTCGCATAATCCCCGTGGTTTCAGTTTTGTTGTTTTTTTTGTAGGTGAACTTTTTGTCTCTGTGTTGCAGGTAAGGCAAAATGTGGGAACCCCGCAAGGCGACCCATTGAGCTGCGTCTCCTTCACTCTTCTGCTTGCCGATTTTGTTGATTATATTCGACAAGAGTTTCAGAAGACCACAGTTGTGATGTACGCAGATGACATAGCGGTCGCTCATCACGACCTCGGTGCCATCAAGCGCATCACTTCTCTGGCGGAGGTGTTCCTTGTCTCAAGAGGGCTGGAAATAAACGCCATGAAGACCAAGGCTATGAAATTCAGAAGAGGAGGTCGATTGGCTGCTAAAGACGTTATACGTTGCGGCGGCCAATCCTTGGAATTCGTTAACTCTTTCCGGTATCTGGGGCTTCGGCTATATTATACTGGGACGACCTTCACTGCTCACATCGTCGAGACAGCGCGCACAGCCCTAATTTCTCTTTATGGAGAAATAGGCGATTTCCGGCGACTGTCCGTCCCGACGGCAGTGGCGCTTTTCTACCTCAAGGTTGTTCCGGCGCTGATGTATGGTCTTGGCAGAGTATGGGAATACCTCACTCGGGCAAACTTTGGTTTGCTTGAAAGGTGTTTTACAATGTACATTAAGCGAGTACTTTGCCTGTCAATGCGGGCAAGGAGCCGCTTTGTGTACCTAATGTCAGGCTGTGCACCAGTTGTTGAGATAATTCGATTGACATTGAAGACGCCGCGTACAGTACCATTCGAGAGCTTTATCTCGGAATGGGAAAATAAAGTTAAACAAGTCCGACGAGAGGTCGGAGACCTGGATGTTTTCAGGGCCTCTCACCTCTGGTCTGGTCTTGCGTGTGACAATCGCCACGTCTATATCAGATACATAGTTCATGGCTATCATCACCTGGTTTGTTCGAATACGAGCTTCCACGAAGAGTACACCGAGTGCGTCTGTCGACTATGCTCTCAGGCGTGTACTAAGTTTCATGAATCTGCCTGCCTGGCCCTTGCGAAGAGATCACTGCACTGCCTCTCTCGAATAATATGCCGCGAGCAGCTGAGTGTATAATTGTATAATATGCATAATTGTTCATGTTATATGCATACTCAAGATGAGTGAAATAAATACGATGATGACTTTTTGTCTCTCGGACAAACCAGCAGTACAATCGACGCATACGGTCGAATTAATGGTGCAGCAATGGTAATCAGTCAAACGTAGCAGCGATCTCACGTATTTCCGGCCCTGTGAATATTGCCTGCCAAACTTGTCATTATCAAGCGAGCAACGCACAACGTGTGCGCGTTTACGTGCAGCAACAGTAGCAGCCGTATGAATCGATTGATTGATGTCCAACAGATTAAGACAGCCTCGTCGATCTCATTATCTCATGACTATCGTCTTTTGTCGCTTCTCTGGCTGTCGATTGCCGATGTCGTCATCATCATCATCATCTCATCATTGCTGGCATCATCATCATCATCATCATCGTCGTCGTCGTCATTGCTGACATAACATGTCAAACTTCATAGGATAGACATAGAGCTAGAGCTTGCTCCATTCGGCGTTAAACGGCCTCGGTCTAGGTTCGATGCCGCTCGATGGTATCTCTCGTCGGTCGGTCGGTTAATTTCGTCACATTGTTGCTGCTCTGCGTGCCCATTTAGGCGTCAGTCAACGTGACGGACTGGTCACAATCATCGAACATTGATTGCCTGTCTTCCGCTTCGTCGCGCAGGTGGCATTTGCTTTTGTTATCGCAGCAGAGGTTGCCCGAGAGGTACGAACAGAGGCGAAAAGGTCATAGCCAGCAACCTTGTTGTACCTTGCTCTGTATATATATATATAAATATACATATATATATATATATATATATATATATATATATATATATATATATATAAGTATAATATAATATATATATATATATATATATATCTAAAATATATATATATATATATATATACGAACGAAACTGGCGTCTGCTGATCGGAGGAAACGAGACACATCGATTGACAATCTTCATCGTGAGTTCGGCTGCGCGTACCAGTTTCTAACGCAGAGGCCACCCAGGCAGCTACTTGGCCAGTCAGCATACAGCGTGCACCCGTTCGTATCGGGACTAGTGCATTGGCAACAGCCGTGCGCACATCTTAAACTTGCGCCTAATAATCATTATTCTTATTTCTTTGACTTCTGTTAATCCTACCACTACTGCTTATACTACTTCTACGGTACAACGACGCCGCCGTGTTGCCGTTGGAGGAGGGAGGCATTTGCACTGACCAATAGTCATCGGTTAACCAGCGTCGCCTTGGCTAGCTTTCGCTGAGCGACGACGACGACGACGATTACTGTTATCATCAATTACCCGGCTGCCTGATGCACTCGTTATCTATCTATTCGAGAGCAGGAGGAAAGAGGAGAGCTGCTGCTGCTTCTGTTCGGCCGTCCGTTCGATGTTTTGTCCGCTCGTTGTCCCGACAAAGTTTGGCGATAGCAAAAGCAGAACCTGCAGAAACAAAGGTTTCTAAAGCAACAATTGTTGTTGTTGTTGTTGTTGCTGTTGTTGTTATTATGATTATTGTTGTTGTTGCTGTTGT
The DNA here is from genome assembly GCA_003439945.1 of Dermanyssus gallinae. Lineage (NCBI taxonomy): Eukaryota > Metazoa > Arthropoda > Arachnida > Mesostigmata > Dermanyssidae > Dermanyssus > Dermanyssus gallinae. The sequence continues at coordinate 1,809 of QVRM01004659.1, read as the reverse complement.
TGTTGTTCTATTGAGCAAACCCGACGGACTCGGAGTCGATACGTTGCGTCGCGTCGACTACCGCATGAGCGAAGAAGCAGCCGTCTTCCCCCCTCTAATTCTGTCAACCTTTCACCTTCCCGCTATCACCGCCTCGCCCTCCGTTATTCTTCTGATAGTCATCTCCTTCTCTCTTGTTCGCTTTGTCTTCTCGTCTTAATTCGATCATGTCCTAAATCAGCTTCTTGTTGTTTTCTGCCATCTCTCTGTCTCTATGTCTCTCTGTCGCTCTCTCGATATGCCTTCCCCGCACCCTATTTCCTTCTATCCTAGCCACTTTCCTCTGATCTTCCCGACCTTCATTCTCTCTCTCTCTCTCCTCTCTGACTGTCTCTCACTGGCTCTAATAGCACAATATGTTCCCCCATGGCTGTTTGGCTGTCCCAATGTGTCGTCTTCAGGCGCTCTCCCGATATCAGTTCCTATATCATTGTGCCCCTTTTGCTCTCTCTCTCTCTTTCTCCCTATGCGTTTTCGAAGTTTTTTTTCACTCTATCTCTTTCGATGCGTTTTTCGGTGTCCTTTCTCTTTATATCTCCCTCGCTCTCTCTCTCTCTTCACGCTGTCTTTGCACTTCAATGTTTGTTTATACGCGTCGCACAAGGAAAGCTGTGGCCACCAATGATAACGGCTACGACTATGAGAACGACGACAACGACAACGATGACCATAGTGATGATGATGAGGATGATGGTGCTGATGAGAGTGCTGATGATGGTCTTCACAACCGCGTCGACGAGGACATCACCGCCGACGTCTGTTCGTCCGTCTCCTCCATGAAGATCCAATTTGGATGGTTGGTCCTCGTGTGTCGATGGATGATGACGCCGACGTCGAGGTAGCGCCAGCAGCGGCGACGGCGACGACCCTACTTCAGCGGCAGCAACGGCGACGACCCTACTTCAGCAGCAGCAGCAGCTGATGCTGCTGTTGCTGCAGGCTCATCGAGGAGGCATCGGCGCATCGAGGAGGCGCATTGATCTGCATCGCAGCATCAGGCAACGTCTCTCAACGTCTGATCCGATGGCTCACTACGACGACGACGACGACGACGACGACGCCGATGATGGCGACATCATCGACGATACCATGGCGGCGGCAGCGGCCGCGGCGATGGTGGTGGTGGTGGTGGTGATATCATCTCGCGCGACTGTCCGCTGTCTCTGATCTGAGCCACCAGCGCCGGTGCGTATAGTAGTGAGCGACGATCGCTCCTATCGAATCCTATCCGATTCGATCCGTTCGATCGGCCAGCGCCATCAGATCTGATCGATGCTGCTGCCCAGCTCATATCAATACGCCCGCCCGGCCGCTCGCCCGAGCTCGCCTGCCGACCCGACCCGACCGGTCTAAACCCACTTGTCTACGTCGGAGTCGCGTCCGCCCATCCAACCGTCCATCCATCGATTTACCAATCGGTCCATATATATATATATATATATATGAATATATATATATATAATATATGAATATATATTATATATATATATATATATATATATATATATACGTCTATCTGCACATTTGTCCAGTCGAGAAAAAGAAGGAGAGTTAGCCGTCAGATAAATGGACGGCAAACGGCAACGACAAACGACGAGTACACAGCGACCAAACTGCTACCTCTTCCTCCAGTAACGGGCCGTCACGATGGCCACCACCACCACCATATTCTCATAAGCAGAAAACAGAGAGAGAGAAAAAGAGAGAGAGGGGGCGGGATTTTCAACACCACGACACCGGTGAAGACCACAGCAACAGTGAAGACCACGA
>QVRM01004658.1:0-33366 GCA_003439945.1 Dermanyssus gallinae | reverse complement strand
ACTTATGCTCTTTTATTTCACCTAGTATAGGCATACACATGCGTGCTCGCAGACACATACTGATAGCCTCTGTTTCTGCTGCTGTGTTGTTGTTGTTGCTGCTGCTGCTACTTCTATTGCTGCGTCGGCCGACCTAGCGTCCAAGAGAAGGGCGCGCACAATTTTTTAAGCCACCATTCCGTCGTTGCTAGTAGCGCGGTGGACGCGCGGCAGCAATCGCCACTACCTTTGCTTGCTAGGCTGGCAGAGGTCCTCCAGGTCCTAATGCCACTCCCCGCACCAAGCTGCCTGAACGCCTGTGCCCGTCCGCCCGGTACGTTCCTGTTTTCGGAGTTTCGGAGCAAAAATGCATCGCAGTTTGATGTTAGCAGAAAGGCCTATCGGCCTAGCACAGACACACACACACCCATACATGCACAGGCTCTCTCGCTGCTCGATCGTTAGCGACAAACGCTTCACTCGTAGCGTCTGTGCGCTGAACTCCACGCACGACTGTGGAGGTGGCACCGCCTCACTTAGTCATGATCCTAGCAATGAGGCGCAACCCGCTCACTGTACTCCGCAGTAGGCTATAGCTAGCTAGCTGGCTGGCTGACTGGCTGGATATTCCGTTCGTCACCGCTGGCGCCTGACAGAACGCGTCCAACCGGAAAAACAAAGGCTGTTGAGACAGAAATTTATTGGGTAACAGGACGCAGGAACAGACCTACTTCCTCCATCTGCTCCGTGCCGCTTCCCTTGGCCAGTCTTACCGGAGGCGACAAACGGACAGAGGGCTGCGAGATGGGTCGAGGATCAACTTCAAGCCTTGCTTTTGCCCGCTTCGACGTACACACGCAAACGAACAAACTGGCAGAGGAAAAAAAGGATGAGCGGGGGAAACTTTTGGGACAACGTTAATCCTACTCTCTGCTTCACCGGTCCTGCCCCGCTGGTCTTGCCCAATCACTGCCAGGGTTGCTCATCACCGTCATATTGGAGACAGAGCAATCCGTAAACAGTAAAAAATATTACTTGAAGCTCTGCTTTGTTGTGCGCGCCGTTTAGTTCCCTGTCTTTGCAATTTCTTCCTACTTACTTTTTTTCGTGTCAGCTGTTCTTCTTCTTCTAGGAGAACATGTCCCCCTCCTCCACAATCCCCCTCCACAGACTCTCTGTTAGCAACACAACTACCCGTGCGCGTTCGCCTGTCTGCATGTCTACCTGCTGGCCTGCCGGCTTGCCCTTCGTCCAATCTCCTCAAGCCCACTTTTTATATTTTATTTTTGCTTAATCCCAGTCAGGCCACCGCCTCAAGCCCGTTCGTAGCTAGGCGCGATGGCTAGCGAGGAGTCCCCGTCGTTTACCCGTCCCGCCCTCGACCGCTCGCACCTCCGGCGTCCGCAGCCCGGCGTAGGCGATCAATGCAAACCTTTGGCTGCCACTCGTTACCTTCCTTTCGCCTCTTCCCGCGCGCGACGACTCGGGCCTGCTCTTCCCTCAAAGCGCCGACCCTTCTTGGCCATTTTTCGTATTGATTTTTGCACCCTCTTTTTGTACTCGCGCGCGCCTATCCCCGAAACTTTCCCATCTTGTGGCGACCCTTCGGCAGACCGAATCCCCAGCTTAGCCCCACCATCACCGCCACAGCCACGCGAATACGGAGCGTCTGCCCCACCCCGTACCAACCTCTGGCCTCCAAAATTCGAAAGGCAGCCGTTGCGGCGGGCTGCTGTTGCTGCCTCTCTAGCAGAGGAACACAACGGAGAAAGCTCTTTTGGAGGATGTTTTTCTCTTCTGCTGCTGTAGCTGCTTCTGCTGAAGCCGAAGGGATGGTGGTCACAGAGGGGGGAGGGGGGTTGGGATAACGGCGGGGGCTAATATTGTAATATTTTTCAAACGCACGCCTCCATGGCCTTTGTTTAAACTTGACCCCGGTGTGCCTCGAGCGACGGCCATACTGCCACCGCCGCCGCACGACTGACTACTCGCGTCGCACACAACGCGGCCGAACATTCAGCGACGACCGGGAGCGAACCTTCTTCGTCCACAATCCCCGTTCCTTCTTATCCTGGCATTTCCCTTGCTAGCTCTATCTCTCTCTCTCTCTACCTCTCCTTTCTCGCTCACTCTCATTGGCTCTCTGTTCAACTCGGCTCGCGTCGCGAGGCTATTTCGTATTCCGCACGATGCGCGCTTCGTCCAGCAAAATAATCTCACGTTTGCCAGCCGAAACTGCAGCTAGAGACACAGAGTAGTAAGCGGTGCACCATCGGACAGCAAGCACGTCGACACTGTACACTCAACAGACGCATGGCTGGTTGGCATATAACCCATGGGTATACTCCACGTACCTGTTTGCAACGGAATAAAACGTCGTGGCCTAGTTCCCTATCTGCCCACATGCCCGGCAGAAAAAACCTTGATCTTCTACAGCATGGCTGGATGGCGTATAACCCATGTGTATACTCCACGCACCTGTTTGTAAGACGAAAATGTCTCGACCGAGTTTCTTATCTGCCCACTTGTCCGGCAGAAGAACCTTGATCTCTCACTATGGCAGGCATACTATAGCAACGTAACGGTCAAGATATCGGATTACACCTGCACAGCAACGCTACGACCTTACGACGGATGCAGAATGAAAAGAGGTAATAAACTGCCGCCCAAGGCTGATACATAAGAATATTCTAAACTTATTTGATGCCACACAACCGACTTGTACGATGTGTTTGCACCTAGGGCAGTTATTAGCCTGATGCGCAAGCCGACGACAATAGACAGTTCATACGCAGACTCATACTACGCCGTTATTTGCTCTACATCTACTTGTGCGATGACGTAGGTTCTTTAGTAATATGAATGTGTCGCAAAGGGTTCGGCAAGTGACAGGATGAAGTCTAGCCAGTTTGCAGAAAAGGACAGGAGCTTCAAATTTCGAAGAGATCAGACAGTTAGGGGGATAACCAAAAGCTTGGAGCATTCTGTTTCCCGCTGCTCGTTTGATCATCTTCTACACCGATGTTCTGCGGTGTAGAGTCCAAGACAACGCTCTGAGCGGGTAGCTGGAACAGGGAGCAAGAAGGACTTCAGTTTACTAGGCGGCGAAGAAGTAGAAAAGTGTCAACCGGAACGCAGCGCGCAAAGCAATCGAAGCAGCGTCGAATCTACGAAAGAAGGCAAAAATGATTCATTAAAAGAAGGGGTATTAGAGACCATAGCTAGGTATAGTTAGAAAAGTGAAAAAGAGGGAACTGGAGGTTCACACCCATCCGTCCGAACGATTTGGCCCTAACCGCTGCAGGACTGTAGCGAACAAAACATTAAAAGGAAAACTCTATGGCAGCGTATTATCATCGAACCGATGTAGGAACGATGCTCTATCATTAATACAGACCAGAAGCAACAATATCGATGGCGATTATTTAGGACGTTCGCAAAAATACAATGTTCGTTTGCTAATTTGCGAGTAATGCAAATACCCCCCAATGTTTTGCGTGTGGCTCTCTGCACGGCGTTGCATAACATTTTCTTTTTGGTTTGTTCATTCAAAACATGTTTGTTTTCTCCGTAATGTCACATCGAAAGACTGTGAGCGTAAAAGTGTTCCTCAGTCTATTTAATTTCTGAAGTTTCTAGTATGTCTGGCGTTTCTAGACAAATTGTTTCGTATATTTTGGATAACAGAGCAGCTACTTGCAACCGCAATTGATCAGTTAGTGTTGAATACGACACAATATCTGATGCTTGTTGGCGTTTAACGCAAGAGCAGCAAGCGTCTCTAGTTATGCTACGTGGTATGTTTAGCCAGAGCACTACGCATTCGTTAGAAATTGATAGTAGATGAGCCATGTAAACAAAATATAAGGAACACTAATTTTTGTTAGAATTGTGCTTTAACACTATTCTCTCTAGTGTCGCTATTAGGATACACTTGAGACGATAGATCTTCCTCACTTGATGCTCGAGAGACAAGTTATCTAGCGTCGGAGGGCGTCGAGTACGCGGATGCGCCGCCATTTCTCGCCGCTAACTATGTCAGTCGAATTTTTTTTGTTTTGCTTTGATATTTTTCTTCGCATGTGGGCAGCCCCGGGCCGCATCAAAGCGCAAATACTTGTTCCGTTATTCCTCGTAAAACAGCGTGCGTTCACTACAGTATCGGTGGCGCGGCCCCACGTTAGTCGTTGGGTTCATCAGGCAGGACTGTAAGCTCTCGACGCGAGTCTGCTCGTGACAGCCTCGTCTTCCTCGTCCCCCTACGGGACTTTTGCATTGTCTTCGCTCAGACGTGTCGCTCAGCACGCAGTTTGACTTCAGACGAACGGATAGCAAATCCTTGCTGTTCATGTGGTAGTGCCGCTATCGATGAAGCGACCTGCTACAGTCGCTCTATGCAAGCGGCGAGTATCGACGCACAAACGACACGGTTCAAAACTCTCGCGCTGCTGTGTCAGGCAAATATCAACGACGACGACGACAGCGGCGACAACGACGACGAGGATAAGGACAACGGCGGCAGCGACAGAAACGTTAAACATTGTCACCGTTCAAGCATGAGGCCTTCCACAATGCACAATGAAGTGGGTACAAAATCTGTTTTCATAGCTCTAACGCCGGAGCACCACGTTCTTAAGGGGCGCGATGGGGTGCGTTGGGAAAGGGGGTGAGACTGGGGAGAGAGATGAAAGGTAAGAAGCGGCCAAAGCAGAGCAGTAGATGACGCGCCGGAGGTCGGGAGAGTCGAAAAAAAGAAAGAAGTGTTCTGTAGGTTAAAAGAAAACGAAGATAGTTGGGAGTCGGTGAGAATCGGTCGGTGGTGAGACAGGCGTGGGTGGATCAATGGGCGTGTGTCTGTTGTGTATGTAGTAGGCATGGTCGAAAAATTGGATTCGGTCTAGGAGTCAGGCTCTTTGGCCCTCCCCCCCCACCTCCCGTCCGCCCCAAACACACGTTCCCCCAGCTCCGATGGTAAGACGCCCTTATCAGGAGGCGCCGTCGAGTTTCGTCGCTGGTAAGTGTGTATCAATTTCATCCTCCACAAGCCAACCCTAGCCGGCCGAACCTGGCCAGACCGTCATGCGAGCTCTAAGGCTTCGCCGTCTTCCATGCACAGTCAGTCGTACAACGACGACGCCGCCGCCGCCGCCTCCGCCGCCTCAAATCGACCCTCAGCTTGCTTGCCCCAGGGTGGGGTGCTTCAGCTTTCTCTAACAGATCAGAGGCAAAACTCTGTTCCCCAAACCAAGTTACGGCCGCATCGAACGAAAATAAACGAATACTTAATAGGAAGAAGAGAAGCTGGCTGCGCGTTCGTTGGCTGCTGTGCGACAACATCGGCCCAACCCTTTGCCTTCCACCGTGCGGTTCGCCATGGCGGTAACACTGTACTTGATGATGATGATGCTGATGATAATGATGATGGTGGTGATAGTGGTGATGATGATTATGATGATGATAATGATGATAGTAGTGGCGCTGATGGTGGCGGTGGACGTGATAGTGGTGATGTCGGTGATGTTGGTGATGATGATGATGATTCTGATGCTGATGACAACGACGCCAGCAACATTGTAGTTCTGAACGTTAGGTTTCACGTCTGCGAGCCGATCTGACTGTCTGATTCAGCCGAACCGGACGTGGACCCATCGACCGGCCGCATATAGACGAACGACGTTTAAGGCAATCATAGTCCTGCTGCTGTTTAGGGCGTGAGTTTCTACGCGTGAGATGCTTTCCGCACAAACAACGGCATGGCTCACTTGATACGCAAAGAGGTGGAAACAAATAAAGCCTCGCTCAACGAACATTGCTAGTCAAGCCCGTAGAATTCACTGTCCCCGGCTAGCCCGAAGGGAGATGGCGTCTGTGTGGGGGAGACGAAGCACCGTAACCCCATGCCCTCCTCCTCCTCTTCGGGGGGCAGCACAGCGCACAAAAAGTTCGAAACAAAAAATAATTACCGGAGTGTGCAGCCAAAGCAGACGCAGCAGCAGAGGGAATATCGTGTCGCAGTGGAACTCGGTAGCTGCCTAGGGGTAGTGCCATCATTGCTAGCCACTCCAAGCCTTCGTTCGCGCTACCATTCGATCGCGTCGGACGAGGAAACAGCTTCCCTAAGGAGAATCAGGCGACCTATGCCATGAAGTTCGACGGCTCGATCAAGCGAACGACAAACGACAATGAACAGTGTGCAGGCGAAAAGGAAACGAAATAAGAACACAACGTTGAGTCTATCAAATGATTTTTCTGTGGGAGGACTAACGATAACTTCACCACCACAACTTCGCGTACATATGCTGCGCAGGGAGCATAGTGTTCTTAACAAACATGGATTGTTAACAAAGCTTGGCACGAACTATGTGTATAGTTGCTGATTCCATTATATACCTGTAGTGCACTTTCGGAAGTAATCGTAGTAGTAGTAGTAGCACTCTTTCATGTACCGCTTTTTAGTGTACAGCTCCTTTATCAAAGTAAATCTTATATCACGTTGCGTAAGAAAAATATTTTGTGCGCGTTGGCGCCGCTCAAGCCTATATATATATATATATATATATATATATATATATATATAATTGCAAAATACGCTTTTATTCATTTTTTGTTTCTGCTGTTAAATCCTCTGTGGCGAAATGAAAAACCTAATCAGCATAATTTAGCCAAATCGACACCAACAGTCCACCGTACGTCACGCGGGCTTGTTATCGCTTTTCTAATATCGATCAAGGATCGTCTGGTACTCTAGCTGTAAAATTCGCTGGCGTAGACCCTCTGGCACTCAGCACCTCGATCAAGTCATTACCGGTAAAATCTGACTAGACACGGTGATCACCTGCCCTCCAACAGCGAAGTCGATCTAGTCCGGAACTTCCACAGCAGTGGTGATTTCCACTGCGTTCGGAGATTTGTAAGGAGGCTGGTTACCAAATGACGATCGCGCCACCTCAAACGTCGAGGACGACGAAATCAAATCGGGCAGTCCACGCGATTCGTTCTTGTGGGCCTTTAGATGATTACGGATGCAAATTGCTCCTTGGGCCTTTCGTTCATCTTCCCTCGTATAACTCGTTGGTCTGCTTGGTCCTTCACATGCGTGGCCTATTCCGACCCGCCTAACCTATACATACCCACCCAGCCCCCTGCAGGCCGCCGCCGCCACTCCGCAGAAAAGGTACTGTTTTCCCGAGGAATGCCTGCAGCGGCGCGGACAGACAGCGACGGCTCGTACCAGCCACCCATGGTCGCCAATTCCGCTCATCGAATCCTCTCGTTTGCATTCCGAACAAGAAAATGGGCGGATTCTCTTGCTACGTATCGTACTCTCTCAATTCCTTACCAACCGCGAAGCCCCGCCGGCGGCACTCCCTCTCCACGGACACGCGGTCGATTCCTGGCCCGTATATATATATATATATATATATATGTCTATATGCGTATATATATATATATATATATATATATATATACACATATAGACATGCATTGGACAACGGAAGCCTAAAGTTACCCATATGTGCCGCAGCAGTTGGAAGTTGTACCCTTTGCCCGCTGCAAACCTCTCCTTCCGGCCCCACTCCCCCTAGAGCATACCTTACTCTTTTTCTCGACCCAATCAAAACCCCATCTTCCGTTATTCTCCTACGTTCTCCACAATGTCGCCCCGCAGGAGAGCGGTCACGACGAACGGCGCAAGTCGTCCCGGCGCGTTAACCTAGACACGACAGCCGCCTAAGGGCTGGTGGCTCCACGCAGCCAGGGTCGCTCATGTATCGTCGGTATTCTTCAGCCGCTATGATGGAAAGCCGCTGACCCCCCTGGCGCTGGAGGTACAGGACGGATGCGGTGGCGGCGGCATCAGTAGGCAGACTAGAACAGTCCGTCAGTCAACCAGCCAGTCAGTCAGCGGGGCACTCGAAGGCGGGGGGGGGGGGGGGGGGGTGCTTAGTCTGGGTGGTGGATACGTCAGCTCAAGAAGTGAAGTCCTAAGCCCTTTGCACACACACACACATAGATAGATACATACGCAACCCTTGGTTGGCAGGCCAATGTTCGTCTATCCGCATACACTCGTTGTCTTCCTCCTCTTCCTTCTCACGGTCTCTCTGTCTGAATCCAGTCGGTCATCGACTGCGGAAGGCTGCAGTAGTCCACATCAGCCGCCTAGCAGCACCTCTATCTCACGTTGTTGTCGTCGTCAACGTCGTCGTCGTTGAGACGTGCTCGCAAAGCCGAAACAGCAGTTTTATATGCAGCTCCTTCTAACTAGCTCAAGTCTGGCAGAACAGGCGTCCCGAAAATTACAATTTAGAACCTCTTTCTTAGAGTTCTATTATTGGATTGTTTTATTTGCTAGCCAGATTTCTGACGCTGTTATGCGCCAACTATAGTAGTATGTTAGAACACACGCACATGTATATATATATAACACAAACCACACACATATATAAATATATATATATATATATATATAATAAGCGGCGCACTATGTAACAGCACAAACATTATAACTTTACTGTTGATGTTCAGCCGTTCTATTTTTTACTACGTGTGTTATTACGTCTCAACCATATATATTTACCGTACAAATTCTAAGAGCATTTCCTGTTTTGTAAATGTTTATAAATATTAATATGCATGTATGTAAGATACTATGGCGTCGTGCCCCTAACATTTATTGATAAACATTTACAAAACAGGAAAGCTTGTAGAACTGTTGCTGTATAGACAAATGATTCAGATATAGTAACACTCGCAGGTAAAAAAGGAGAACGGCAAAATGTTATCAGCAGAGTCATGATTGTTGTGTTGTTACGCAGTGCGCCATTTCTAGCAGGGGCGCTGGGTCGACATAGTGACCAGCTTGGACGTTCGATTTTCAAAAATTGTACACGAATCGAAATTACAATAGTAATTAGATAATCGTATTCGTAGAGCATATGTTTACACGTAATACTAGTAGCACGGCTGAAAACATGTGCACTACGAAATGGCGAAAATTAGGGAGTAACACATTTAAATGCAAACTTTCCCTAACTGGCGTCGGCTTTTTGCAATAAAGATGATATTGGTGAGTTTGATAACGCTGTTGCTGTGAATGGTTATGACGCGTAGACTCTTCGTAGTAGTGCTGAAGATGATTTTCATAATAATTATTCTCTAGAATGGGAAACACCACAACGATAGAGCATAATGCAGTATATATATATATATATATATATATATATATATATATATATATATATATGTATTATATATATATATATATATATATATATATATAATATATTATATATATATATATATATATATATATATATATATATATATATATATATATATATATATATATACATATATATATTATATATAGAAAATATTGTGATGATTTATTAATCATTTACAACACGTTTGCACACTCGGCAGTGTTCGCCTTTATATATATATACGCTAGTGAAAGATATCTTTTAACAGCTCCCAAATGTTCTACCGGTGCATAGATAATTGCGTAGTAAGCGTAGTCAGAAACGATAGCAGCAATAATTTTATCAACAGCAAAAACAATAACAACAACCACAGCAACAGCAGCAACAACAGCCAGACTTAACCACAAACATTCATTTGCGTGCGGTAGCCTGAATGCTTGTATGCATGCAGGCGGCGAGCAAGCGTCTAGGAGAAGCAGTGCGCAACACAACAGAAGTTAGTAGTCGCCGACGTCGTCGGCGTCGCCAAGGTCAGAACAGTGAAGCGGCCAGGCTGTCGTTGGTCGAAGCGACATATCAGAGCTCGAAATAGATAGACTCGTAGACACTTTTTCGTCCATTCGTTCGATCTTCGGCCCGTCGGCAGACGCGCTTGCTCAGACGATTAGTGAATGGGAGAAGAAACGTAGTGAAAGGAACGCTCCCGCTTCGTTATCATCCCCGTCGCCGCCATCACCGCCGCCGTCGTTGTCGTGGTCATCGTCGTCGTTGTCGTCGTCGACGAAAACAGAAGAGGAGAAGATTGAGGACGAGGAGGTGGAGGTAGATGTCAAGCAAGACAAAGGGAAAACGTATGGCAAAACCAAAATGTTGGCACCCTCTCAAGGTCCTGACTGACAGATCACACAACACCAGCGGTTGCAATAACAACAATAACAACAGCGGTATAGGAAAAAAATATACGAAAAAAAACAACCGCGGTAGCCGCTGTAGGTTTTCGTCGCAACGTGAACCTCTCCATAGTGCTCCGGGTGTAAATAGTGCATAGATAAACATCGATGTAGCGCGCACGTCCAAGAAATTTAGACAGATAGAAAATTGGACAGAGAGATATAAGTATCAGGTTAGACAGGGAGAGAAAGAGAGAGATAGAAACAGATAGAGAGAGAGAGAAAGGAGATATGAAAAGGCGGAGCGAGTGTGCTTCTGTGTGTGTTATAATAGATACACATACGAGTAGTTAGCGCAGAGTGAACAACTCCACACTGGACGCTGGACAAAACATGCTCCTTACTATTCAGCTGAAAACTACTCGGCCTGCCGCAGAAGACTTTTGCAGCAAAAGAAAAAAGTGGCCGAAATGGGAATCGCACTATGTTGGCAGGTGTAAGGGTGGTTAAAGTAGTTGTAGTAGTTGTAGTAATAATAGTAGTTGTTGTTGTTGTAGTGATGGTGATTGTTATGGTCTTAGTACAATTTGAAGTAACGATGATAGTACAAACTGTAGTAGCAACAGCACAGTCACGTCGCAGAGTCCAAGCCAAAAAATATCTTAGACACTTAAACAGCGCGCTAGCTGCGATAAATAAATGACGGCCAAATCAACAAGGTACAACGCACGCAACAAAGCGCGACGCAAGATACCAACAGCGCCAATAAAACTTTCGATAAGAATCAAACAAAAAACGTACACACCTTACTTAATGCGTATCGATTTGGCCAGTAATCGTAAGGACATATGAACGCTGGCATAGAATGTTGGTCGAGTAACAATATATATATATATATATATATATATATAATGTGTATTAGAGACGTGTACCAATGTCTGTATTGTGATAAATGAAAGAAAATAAAGTGTGAGTATAGTGGTATTACAGGCCCTGAGTCCTGACCATATAGCCTGTCCAGCCTCTGTATCATTTACTGACGAGCACATTTTGAGACTGAGGAAATCAGGTTGAAGGTATTTTCAACCCAGCTGATCAAGTCTTAGCACTAGCCATCATCACCACAATCCAAATTGGAGAGATACCAGGGCGGATTCGGGGCTGCGAGAGTATCGAAGTGCTAACCCGGTCCGCTACTTTTCTAAGAGACAACCAGGGCTCGATCGGCGACGACAAGCATAGTTTGGACCCGACGCTCGCCGGTCATAACTTGTGCGCGCCAGCTGAGCACCTCGACTTCATTCCGCAAAGGTATCTTCTTTCCAATCATAGCAACCTTCTCCTTAGCGGCGGTGGACTCAGCGAAGTGTCCGAAAGGGCATGGCCGTTCACTGGCCAGCTCCTGTCCTGTACAATTTCTCTCCGAGCGAACCTACGCGGGCTGAAAGCAACCGATGTAGCGTAAGCGCAGCTTCTGCGCAATCTTCTCATGCCCCTTTCTACCACACCGCGCAAGCAGTGTAAGTACTACAGTTCTAGTCGCCAAGCACAAGGGCTAATCACGAACGTCGAGTGTACCCGTCAGCCCAATCACTAATACGGTCAGCGTCATTCAGGAGGCCATAAACAACATCGAACGATACACTCTTGCACTTCTTCCCAATCCTCAAGTCCATCTGCACCGTCATCCTGTTCCTTGTCGTCGTCAGCCCTTCCTCACTGCGGGTGTTGTGCGATGGCTGCGACAACAGCAACAACCACAAACAACACCAGCGCTGGCGGTAACAAGAACGACGACAACAACAATAGCAATGTAGACACCACCACCAGTGACAAGGACAACATATCTCAGTCAGAAATCCCAGCGGCAAATCCACTGTGTGCCGTTGCGGATAGCGGCAATTTCTCTCCTGCTACTGCTGCTGCTCCAAGAGTATCGATGAGCATGGGCTATTGAACCTCTTTGTTTCGCCGCCCTCTCTCTTCTCCTTTTGTATACCTTTGTCTCCTCTTTCTCTCTCTCTCTCTCCCTAACTCTCTGCACAAGGGACAAATAGCGATGGCTTGGCGATGCGGCGGTAGCAGCCACGCGGGCCATTGCTGGGAAGGCAGCAGCAATCCTGCCCGAGGTCCAGATTAAGAAACGCCTTTTACTTGTCGGCCCCCGTTCCCCGGTCGAGGAAGCTAGTCGATCGCTGTCTTTCGAGCGCTACCTCTTGCAAGGGAAACAGAGAATCGACGGCCGACGACTGACTCTCTAAGCGTTCACTCGCTCAATGAGGCGGCGATCAGGGGGAAGGGGGGGATGGCAACACAGTGCATGCGCGGCTGAAAGTGCTGCTTACTTGAAGTGTCATCGGGGTGTTGTTATTTTGACACCGTTCTTCGCCGACAACACATGCAAGCATGCACGCACATACATACATACGGGGTACGTACATACACAAACACACAAGAAATCGCAGGCCCGCTACTGATGCTCCCGGAGTGTGGGACGCTTGCATCCCAAAAGCCAAACGCCAACAGTAAGTCCATGAGCGAAGCAGGATACAGCGAGCTAAATAGAGAGAAACAAGAAAGCAAGAGAGAGAGAGAGGAATAGGATCCCAGCGAAAGGCAGGGCCGAGCCGAAACGAAGGCAATGGAAGTCGAAGGGGGCGGATGGATATCTCCACTGGCTTCCTGCTACCGCTTCTCGGCAAAGAGTCAGCGGATTCCTCCTTAGGCGTGGGGCAGGCGTCGCGCGACGACTCAGGACATGTAGGACAGGAGGAAGGACGGACAGACATTCGCAGCAATTGGATGAGGGCGGCACGTACCCCCAAAGGGACACGGACACAGCAGATAGCAAGTTCAGTGACAGTGAGAGAATAACAAATAGCCACACGACACCGTCGGGAGAAAATAGAGCAAGCGACAAATGACCAAGAGGTCATCCCATTCGACCGTAGCCGTCAGGTCACTACCGCAGGCGGCGGCGCTGGCGGCGGTAGCGTCTCCAAATATCTATCTAGCTATCCATCTACTTTATCCTATCTTGTGCACCGCGTATGCGAGAAATAAATCTACCTCGGAACCTTCTAGAGCGGCCTCACGCCGAATGAGGTCAGCGTCATGTCCGTCATGGCAGCTGCAGCCTAAGAAGAGCAACGATACCCGCACAGCAGGTTGACACCTTCCATTTGTACAAGCGAGCGCATCGCAGTTTAACAACGTCGGTGGCATTTTGCTACTGAGCCCTGAGCTCATACGACATACAGATATTCAGGCTCAGCTGTAGACGTGATGTTGGACGACTATAGCGCTACGACGGATAGATAGGTAAGGGCGACATTTCTCTTGTAAGGCGGTGTACGCTCGGTAGTCGGCTAAAAGCAAAGTGCGTTATTTAAGCAGCCAATCGCCTCGGTGACTGCGGGGTGCCCACAACTTCATCCAACAAACCCACCAAACCTGAGGTGACCATAGATGCCTCAGTCTTTCCGATAATATTTCTAACGTAACTGTTTGTACGCTAGCGTATTCGTAAAATACGTATATATTCTGTTATGAATATATTCGTAGAATATCTTAGAATGTTTGTGAATAATCTGCTATTCAGTCAACACACTCAATGTTTTCTTATTGTTTATCTATCATTTCTTGGCATCAAACGTTGATTGGATGACACACACATAACTAGAAGTTTCACTGGCTCGTAACGACACAAGTCCTGTCGGATAATTACCAGGCCGACTTACGGCAGCAGCAGCAGCAGCATCATCAGAATATGTCAGTATTTTTGTTGTTTTTCACATGTACGCAGTTAGCCACCTCCTGTCCGGGCTTACGATGAAAGAGTGATTCAAAGAGCTTGCAGTATTCTGGCATTACATAGGCGGGCGGAGACACTGATTCTGCATCGTCACTGCTGTTGTTGTTGTTGTTATCGCCTTTGTCATCGTCATGGGACAGCGTTCAACCCTTTTCCGCTGCTCGACAGCGCGGGTCGGTGAACGTCCATTACTGCACCTCCTCTCCGTGAAATGAACCTCTCCGATGGGCCCTGGCGAAGAAATTGCTGCCAGTATCTAGTTGTTTCGTCTAGTACGCCTAGCGGACGAGGGTCACAAAGCACCGTGGACTGGAAACACTGATGGTGTTCCTCAACAACAACAACGATCATAGCGCACTGTTTACCCCCGCCAGTGTCAGTCGTACGAGCGACGTCGGCGGAGACACGGCTTCGGCGTGTCTCCGCCGTCGGGAGCCGATTTCCAAGACGAAAACAAACAATAAGTTAGTTGATGCGAAAAAAGAGAACACGAAATGTTCCGTCGGATCTGTAACTCATCGCGGCTTGATAAATAGCAAGAATACGTCTGGAATTGCTGTCTGCGGCGAAAATCATATCGGTGTCCAAAATGTTACGAATCATTTCGTGTGCTTTCCCAGGAATACACGTTAGGCTATACCCGTTGTGCTTGTTTATCTGGATAACCTAACACTAAACCATATCTATGCATGTGTCGAAACGGATAACCACCTTATCAGGTTCACGACGGATCTTTAACCAATCCGAAGTTGGTTGACTCGAGCATCGGAACTAAAGGTAAACATCACAATGGCGGCGATCGTCTAATATTTCTCGAAGTTTCCACGGATTTCCACGGATTTTAAAACTGAGCTGTACGAGTCACGCTGATGTATTGATTGCTAACCGCGCCTAATATTTGAATACAGTTATAAGATAATGCGTAAGCTGCCATGTTATATATACAAGCTGATATAAAACGTTTGCACAGTATATACTCCGCTTTACACTTATATATATATATATATATATATATATTGTGCAAACATAGTTGCACGACTCTTTCGAATGTCCGTGATCAGTTCATAGTCGGAATGATCGCTCGACTCTCATCAGGAGGCCAAAGTGCATTGACGCCTGCGTGAGACACTAGGAATGAATGTGTTCTCCAGAAATTCGGTCAGCCGTTTCATTGATTCACTGCCTAAAGCATGCAAGTAACGAGACTTCAGATGACACTTATAAGTCTGCACCTGAGGGCTAGGAAGGCATTACGTAAATAAATTGCTTATTTATCTATCTATCAATCCAGTCTATAGGATGAATGATTCAAAAAATTGCCATGATATATAGTTGTTAATTTATCATTTAGTGACCTGTCGGCTGTAATGACCTTTACATAAAAAAAATCCAGCATCTGCTAAACTTTAAAGTGGCTTGTTCTATAATTGGGACAAGCTTCCAAAAACGAGAATTTAACTATTCGAAATAAGGTGAGTCCCAGTGTCCTCTTTTACGTTAAATGAAATGCCATTTATTACCCTGAGTTTGCTTCAAATGTTCAACACCGGAAAACCTGTATATGCTCAAAAGTACACTAGTAATATATGTCAGTTGCCAACCATTAAGTAGGGTCAAGTTTGCCTTCAAGTTGCAAGCGCCACTCTCAATTTTTTTGGTCACCGCAGACCGAGTAGTTGAAATCGATTTTGCAATCGCCATGACAAGCAAAACTTGGCAGCGATTTTCGGCAAAGTGGCCAAGTAGCCGCGACTTATTTTATGCGCGGCTTTCAATACGTATTTAACAAAGTTCCGTCGCGCATTAAACCTAGTGGACAGTGTGTGTTGTGTTCATTGAGAGAGGTAGTGCGGTCCCCTGCCTGTACATGCCGCTTTTTAATATATATGTATGTATATATATATATATATATATATATATATATATATATATATATATGACGCCTACTTGTAAATGGTTTAATTGAATGAGGATCAATGTTCACTTGTTCATGCATAACCCCTATAATAATTGTAAAATAAATGTACAAGTTACAACCATGTTCATACCCAACATGAGCCACGAAGCGTTAAGGTCACAAAGCCGATGCTGCTTCAAATGTCTACGCGCCGCTATGGCATATCTACATTCGCTTAGCTTCTACGGACACTTTGTAGTGGTATAACAATCCGTAACAGAGCAAAATGAATATCATAGATTGTGACGTTTCTGCTTTGTCTTAATGTCTATTAGGTTTGCTGCTCAATGTTTAAGAGTTCAGTTAAATAAGGAGGCAAATTTGACGGTGCTCCGCATTGTGCGGTTGCTGCTTACCGGCATTATTACCCATCTATGCGCATTGTTCCCCTAGATGCATTGTTTTCCGTGGACGGCCCGGTACGCCGCTACAACACACAGCACAAAACTGAGTTCAGGCGATGCTGACCTAGCAACGCTCATTAATCAGCTGGTTAAATTGCACTTGGCAGATTTAGCTACTTACGTCTCGCTTTGCGTATTATAAATATATATATATATATATATATATATATATATATATATATATGTGACGAATGGTCTCCTTCGAAATCTAAATGGCCGTTTAAAAAACACACACACATTTATATATATATATATATATATATATATATATATATGCAAACTTTATGTGTCGAACGATGCAGAATCTGAACGTTGTACTCAAGAGAAAAAGCGACGACGACAACAACAATGTAGTAGAGAATCAAACGACATTGGCGACATGCCGTAAGCCGCTAAAGTTGCATGATGCAGCACCCTAGTAGAGTATCAACCAGTAAAATCATTGTTTTTTTCCTCGACACTTTGGTTTTAATTGTTTCCAACAATTCGATCAACTGTTGATGATTATGATCACGACGGTTGGTAACAATAAAGTATTGACTTCAGTGGCGGCATTTGGGCTGGAGTAAAGTTGAGGGAAAAGGCCGCAATTCAAGTTAGGACAAAATCGCTTTAAGTCTACTTTTTTTTCGGACTGACCATAAGATAACATTTAACGCCCACGGATGGGCTTTCGCGTTGTTTTATGAGACTTGGCTCCATAAATACAAATGTGCAACGATGGGGCTCGAACCCGTGCACCTATGTGTCTCCTCCGATCGCGAGGCGGACGCAAATGCGGCACGTCAAAATGGGCTCGGCTACTACTACTTTTCTTTTTATTTTCCTCCTCCTTCTTCTTCTGCTCTTCATATTTCTCTTATTCAAAACGCATTTTGTCGATCAGCCAGTGAAGTATCACCTATCTAGGTTCTGATTTTCTGTCCCTCGTGCGCTCATTCGAACGAGTTCTTCCTTGCAGTGGCCATGGCACCATATACCATCCAATTCTCGTTTTAGACCAGTTACACGTACATGATCTGACTACACGTTAGCGCACTAACAGCTTCTGGTTGGACGCTCATTTGCCTCCCCCCCCCTTTCCGGCTCCCCGTATCGCATTTGCTTGTCCTAATCTCGTTCGATCTGGCTCTTTCTTATCATCCAGTTTGTTCTAGGATAGCAAACAAAAACAGAAGCGAGCCAACGATAACAGCGGTGTGTTTGTTGTCTATACGCCATATCTCGACACGGCAGTTGTACACGTGTGCATACATCTACACAATATATATATATATATATATACATATATATTTATATATATAAATATATATATATATATATATATATATATATATATATATATATATATATATTTATATAAATATATATATATATATATATATATATATATATGTGTCTGGAGCCGCACAAGCGGCAGACGCACACTTCATTGTTGCGCTGAGCCGACGGACGCTGTTACTGTCGACTCGCTACTTACGACAACAGCGGAAGCGTCAGCACAGGGCAGGAGTAGGGGGCAAGGAGTACGACCACTGCGATCGTCATATAACGTGACATAAGTCATAGTCATAGCCGCCTGTGAAGTGTACCCGTACTAGTTAGCAATATGAATTCTCCTCGCTAGGTTTGTTGTCCTCAACGACGTTGTCATGGCCTTGGCCTTGGGTGAGCGTTGTGGCTGTTGTTGTTGCTGTCGTTGTTGTTGCCCTCGTTGTAGCAGTAGCAGCTAATGGGGCTACTACTCCATCTACACAGCTAATACTGCAACTATGTCACTATCACTGATAGATAAATAGGTAGATAGGCAGAAAGAGCGAGAGAGAGGTAGCTAAATAGACAGATACAACGATCCGCAAAGCTGTGTCGTTGACACGTTGTAACAGCAACAACCCTACAGTTCTAAGTTTGTATCGCCACCCAAGCAACCAGGTGATAAGGAGACAGGATAGCGTACGGGGGGAGCGGAGGTGCGGGGTGCCAGGCAATACAGTCCTAGTTGTTGCTGCTGCTGCTGCCGTCGGCGGCGGCGCGTAAATGTAGACCCCAGTATCTCCCTGCGTCGGCTGAGTGTGGCCACTCCACAGTCAACAACAACAACAACCGCAACAACAACAACAACACGAATAGCAGCACAAGCAGCTGTAGAAGCAACAACGTTCGAAAAGATTAAGCAATCTGTGGGCAAGGCGAGTGTTGTCAGCCAATTATTCAGTCTATGTCAACCCGTCTGTACGGGTTAGAGTCCGTCGGCGGTTAGAGTCCGAACATTGCTGGCCGAGCACAAAAGGCAACGAACGAACGCTGGTTGTTAACTACACCAGCTAACAGCTCAATCGATTGATCTCGGGCCGAGGCCACGCGAGGCCAGCAAACCAGTTTTTTTTTGCCGATTGCGCGATACAACTCTCATAAACGTTCGCACAGCTAACCACTTTGTTGGTCAGTCGCCTATTCGCAGTCAACGAGTCACGGCCGTTCACAGCAAGCCACCTCGAGGACAAATCTTGCCCCAAAGGGCAGCGTCTAGAGAAAGACGAAAAGGGAATTCGACAGCCACATTGCAATCTCAAGCTCACGCACGCGAGCGAAAGAGTTCGACAATTCACGCGCGCGAAAGATAGAAAGATATAAGGGAAAAAAAGGGGGGAGAGAGAGAGAGACGGGCTGAGGTATTCTAGGAGAAGGTGCTGAAAAGATGCTCTAGAAAAGAAAGCACGACCAGGCAAGGAGCTGAGGCAAAACGTAAACGGAGAATGGGTAATAGCACACAGTTAAATGTAGATGCAAAGGCAAAAAAAGAGAGCAATGCACAAAGATATGCGAGAAACAATAAACCAAGTAGAACAGGAGGATGACAACAACAACGACAACAATAACAACAACAGTAACAACAGCAACAACAACAACAATAACAATTATACTAAGAACAACAACAACGATAGAACAACAACTGTACTAACAACAACCCCCCCTCCCGCAGCAATGGCAGCAGCCATAAGAATCATGCCAGGAACATACTTGCTCATTCTTGCATACGCATACATTCATTGTATGTATTAATTAATTAATTGTATGCGTCCTGCGGGCATGCCCGCGTTGCCCGCAGAGTTACTACCATGACTGCTACGATGGCTTCGTCGTCGTCGTCGTGATAATGATGCTGGTATTTGCCCTTGTTGTCTTTCATCACGTTCCTCGAGTTGCTGTGTGGCGAGTGTCGAGGAAGACGAAACAGAAAGAGACCGACCGACACGAACCCGCACGATGAAAAGGCGTCATCTTCTCGGGGCGAACTTGCAAACGAAGATAAAGATGACGCAAGAGTTCATTGCCATCGACACGTTCGTTGCATAAAGGCAGCAGCAGCAGCAGCAACAGCAACAACAGCAGCAACAGCAACAACAGCAGCAACAGCAACAACAACAGCAACAGAAGCAGCAACAACAACAACAACAGCGGCAGCGTGACCTTCGTCGCCGTGACCTTTATCGTCGTCGTCGTCGTCGCCGCCGTGGTGACCTTCTCTTCTCAGGCACCGCCCGACTGGGAGCAGCTCGGTCGAATGTCTTTGTGTCTATACACTCTTTCATCCTTCATCACTTACCGACAGCGTCTCACCACTGCCTTCGTGCTCTCATTAGCTTTCAATTGCTCACTCAGAATGTTTGCCCCCCCCCCTTTTCCGGACGCCCGCGTCTTGTATGTCAGCCACGCCAGTTCATGCCCGCTGCCACGGGCGGGGGTGGCTATAGGCTCTCTTATTCGTATTCGTTTGGTTTCTTCGCCATTTCTCCTTCGTCTTCTTTTGGTCGTCGTTGTCGTTGGGTGCTGCTGCTACTGTTGTTGTTGTTGTTGTTGTTGTTGTCGTCGTCGTCGTCGTCGTCGTCGTCGTCGTGTCTAACCACTCTAACCACTTTTTTCCAGACTTTGTAGACTTGCTAGCCAGCCAAGCAGCCTGATCCGGCCGTCTCCAGGCGTTGTTTTCTCGTTACCAACATTGCCAACGTGCCAAAAGATGCACATACACAGGGATACGTACATACATAGACGAATACATACAGAGCCAATACACACTTGCTCAGTCAGCATATATGTATATGCATATACACACTTAAGCGCACTCGACATAGATACCTGTTGAGTCAGGAGGCCTGCGTTCTGTTCTCAAAACGCGTACGCCTGTACATTCTAGCCGGTTAGGTAGGTCCAGATGTAGCAGTGCGTATGTATGCACATAAACCGCTATATATATATATATATATCTATATATATATAATTGTATACTTGCTATTGCATGTAAACATATATATATATATATATATATATATATATATATATAAATATATATATATTTTTTTAAATAGATGTTGATACATATGTATGTCTCGAAGCGCTCGTGTTAAGATATACATGCACAAATGTATGTACGTATATATACGTATATATATATATATATATATATATATATACTATATCATACGTATGCCTATCAACGTAATCTTGCCGATAGAAGATGCCTCGTGTTGATTGCTATCCCAGGCTTATTCTAAATATATACTGCAACTTGCTCTGTTATTATTTATGACTACTACTACTACTACTACTACTACTACAAGTAATAGATAATAACAGAGATCAAGGAATACAACCCTGTCACCTGCCTGGTGGCGTGGTGCATTCGTCTGCGCCACGCAACCGAAGGAGACACATAGGTGTGCGGGTTCGAGCCCCACCATTGCACATTTGTATTTAGGGGGGTCCGTCTATGAAGCAATGCGAACAGCAGTTTCGTTCGTGGACGTTAAATCAGAAAAATGAAAATTTGCCCAAAACAATTATTAGGAATACAACCCTATGTGAGTGAGGCGTAACACGAAAACATTGCTCGTTGTATCTGTCTTGGCAAGAGAGGGCAGGTGAATCGACCGAACGCTCGGACAAGTAGACCCGCGTTTGTTTCAGTGATATGCGCTTTTGCTAGAGCGTTTTCTAAATGGGTACGCGTTCATACGGACCGAGAGAGAGAGAGAGAGAGAGAGAGCGAGAGAAAGAATAAAAGAGAAGGAAAAGCGAGCGCACGGAGAGTATCATCATTCCATGTATTAATTACTTTAGGTGAATACTAAATGATATATTTTAAGATTGATTACGCCCTATTCAATGTACGTCTGTTTGGGACATGTGATATATATATATATATATATATATATATATATATATATATAAATATGTGTCTATATGCGTGCACTCTAAAGCAGTCGATTGAGATTGATTAGTTGCGCGGTGGTCGTCGTACCCAAGTCGAGAGTAGTAGCCGCATTATAGGCCGACCTCCGTCACCGTTTCTGGTGAGCGGCGTCAGTGGCTGCAGAGGAGCCGTGTGTGCTTGTGTGTCGGTGTTAGTGTGGCGATGATCGTTTTGTACGAGTACTCTACAGTTTAGGTCGAACGACCTTGACTCTTCTGGTTGGAGCCGATCGAGAGCAGTTATCGTCCTTCTTGGTTTAGGTTGTTGTTGTTGTTGTTGTTGTTGTTGTTGCTGTTGCTGTTGATGATGTTATTGTTGTTGTCGCTGTTGTTGTTGACGTTGCCAAAAGTTGCCGTATGGCACAACCAGCATCGACAACAAGAAACAACAACAGTATCGTCGACAACAACAACAACAACAATAACAATAACAACAACAACAACAACAGCAACAGCAACAACAACAACAACAACAACAACAACAACAACAGCAACAGCAACAACAACAACAACAGCAGCAGCAACAACAACAACATCAGCTAGCACAGTCCGAACTCCTCTGCCACGAGTTCGGCTCGATCGAAAGTTGCTACCATTGTTTGTTGGGCTGCTGAGGAGAACGGCGAAGGAAGGCGAGCGAAGTCGCCGTCGTCATCTCCGCTGCTGCTGCTGCTGCTGCACGTCTCGACCTCTCGGCTGCCTTAACACCTCAACGCCGCCGCCATCACAGCAGCAGCAGCAGCATCCGAAGCGCAACGAGTGAAGGTGACGAACGAATACTTGCATGGTCGTGATGATGACTACTACGACGACGACGACGATGATGATAATTATGATGATGATGATGAAGAAAAGACAAAAATGACGAAGATGACGATAACAACAACAACAACAAAAACAAACAACAACAAAAATAACAACAACAACGTCAACAACAACAACAACTACAACGGCAGCGACGGCGAAGGTCCTGGTAGCTCTATGCTGCTCTATTGAGGCTGAGGCTCTGCTGCTGCATCGACCTATCAACCTACTACTACCAGCTACGAAGCCAATGTCTGCCTGTATGGCTGGCTACCTTGTTGCCGCTACCGCGCTGCTGCCGCTACTGCTGCTGCATCAGGCGCGACCGACACACTTCTGTCAGCGGTATGATTAATTGAAACGATATCCTCCGTTACTACAGAGTAGTAGCTAGTAGCTAGATAGCTAGCTGACTGACTGACGGACTGGTTGGTTGGCAGGCGAAAACCAACCTCTGTTGCGACGACGACAACAACGACGACGACGACGAACACGACAAAAAGAAAAAAAAGGCCATGACGATGCGATCCGGGCGCGCGCGCCCGCCTGGCCGCCCACCCACCCGCCTCTTTGCATCATCACAACCAGTTGAGTTGACGCAAAGTAGCCCGAAGTCTTCCCTGTTCTGTTGCCGGACGACGATAACTCCACTAATGCCGCTGTCGCTGCTGTTGCAGCATCTGCTTCTGGCTTGCGGCTTGATGTCTGTGGTGTCATTGGTGCTGTGTTTGTGTTCATGTACATGTGGATATGTATATGTGAATATATATATATATATATATATATATATATATATGTGGATATGTGTATCTGTATATGTGTATTATGTGTGTGTATCTGTGTACATATCTACATGCGTGTAAGGGTATGCCTACACGATTAAGATTATTGATGCGCTGTACAGTAATGCGCTATACGGGCAACGTTGCCTACTGTTTTCTTTTTTCGGTACAAGATTTACCTACGATAATCATAGCGTTCGAGAGACCGAAAGACGTCGGAGCAGAAGCATACATTTTCCTCCACGAATGTTAGTTAATCCGTGCTACATAGGCCGACGCAGACCGACAAACAGGAAGCCATCGCTAAGTTTCTTGGCAAGCGTAAAAAGCAAACAAAGGTAGAGTCGGTTGCGGTAAAAAGAAATAGTTCCTTTTACAGACGAAACTAGGCAGCTTTGAGATACAATGGACCAACGCCGGCAGGTGGATGATCTACAAAAGCCAAAAGCAAAATCTAACTGGGATTTCAACGCGCTGCGTCAGTAACGCATATGCGTTCGTCGTGGTAACAAATCGTAGTAGAGGCCACAAGCAACAGCAGCGGCGGCAGCAGCAGCGTCATATTTAGAAGGTTAGCCTTGAAGAAGTTGCAACTGTCCTCAGAGCAGTTAGAGGTGGAAGATTTCGTTGCTGCATCGTGATATACCGCTGACGCGTTGAGTGGCGCTATGTAGATGATGC
Source organism: Dermanyssus gallinae (assembly GCA_003439945.1). Classification (NCBI taxonomy): domain Eukaryota; kingdom Metazoa; phylum Arthropoda; class Arachnida; order Mesostigmata; family Dermanyssidae; genus Dermanyssus; species Dermanyssus gallinae. The sequence goes on along the minus strand of QVRM01004658.1, from coordinate 9,599 downwards.
ATTCTTGATGTTTCTCGTTTGGGATTGGGTAGCGGGAGTTGGCGGTCCCAATCCGAAATCTCAACGACCAGAATCCATTCGTCGTCGTCGTCGTCGTCGTCGTTGTTGTTGTTGTCGATGTCTTTGTTGTTGTTGCCTTTGTTGTTGTTGTTGTCGTCGTCGTCGTTGTTGTTGGGGGGGGGGGGGGGGGGGGCGCTGTGGTCACAATGGCACCGGCTAACTCTGCACGCGCAACAATCATTGACGGGGGGATGCCGTCTGTGGAAGGAATAAATGTATGAGTACCAAATTAATAAAGGCATTCGTGAGTAGATTGATGAGCGTGGGTCGTCATTTCTCTCTCTCTCGTTTTCGCTAGCCTTCAGGAGGCAGCCTTTTTTCTTTCTTTCTTTCTTTCTTCTTTTCCGTCCTTTTTCGCTCGGTCGCTCGCCTCGATCTCTCGCCGCCACTGAAGCCGTAGTCAGCTGAAGTCACTGTCGATCTCAAAGGGGACGGGTGTCATTTTTCATACACTATGATCTATGGTAGTCGCGATGGTGTTGTTGTTGCTGCTGTTGTTGCTACAGTTGGCGTTGCTGTCGGACTGCTACGGACACGGTTTGCTTCCATCGTTATTGAACCCTCGTCGAACAGTCATCAGCCAGCTGACGAGGCAGATGACGAGCTTCGATCGAAGTAAACAACAACAATAACAACAACATTATCAGCAACAACAACACCGCCTTCTCCACTGCCACAACCAACCAGTGCCAAGGGAAATAATCACAAAGATTAACGTTGCTACTACCTACGCTAGCGCCGTAGGCCAGCCGACAAGGACAACGACAACAATAACGACAACAGCAGCAGCAACAACAACAACAAACAATAATGATAAGGACAACAGCCACAACGACAAGCGCAAGCGAGAGAGCGGAAAAAAGGGAAACGATTTGATCAATGTTGCCAACTGAGTGAAAATCTCTGCAGTGCCGAAGCGCACATATATATATATATATATATATATATATATATGTTTTTTTTTGCATTACAATAGCTACAGCTCTATTTGCTTATATGTAGGAGGCAACAATTGTCTCATTATATATATATATATATATATATATATATATATATATATATATATATATATATATATATATATATATATATATATATACAGCAGCAGTAGCCGTAATAAAATGAAAAAGTAGTAGGGGTATTATGTAGCTGCAGTGCTTCGGGCTGCAGTCGTTGTTCGCGTTTCCGACGACCTAATGAAAATCTCTAGAATGCGAATGAGGAATTGAGTTGGATGCTGCGGATGCAGCTTCAGTTTTTTTCAAGGCCAATCTAACTCGAATATACACAATACAAGTACAGTCATGGCCGTTTGCCTTAAACAATTATTTGTCATAACGATATAACGCCATTTTAGAAAAATACAATATCGGTCTTTCTTCGTACCTGCATGTCGTGCTCCACATACTATTCGAGAATGCTGATGCCGCTCTTTTACGCTGCATTGTAGCATTTGTGCGATGCAGTACAACGTCAAAAAGTGGTTAGGAAAAAAAACAGACGGTGATGGATGACCATTTTTGCAAGACAATGGTGAACAACCGGCAGTTTTACCTAAATATATATATATATATATATATATATATATATATATATATATACCGTCTCTACTAGCACCAGCGGTAGGGAAAGAAGGTTAAATACGAGGTGATGAGAAAATATGAACAACCCAAAGAAGCAGGATTTCATCTCAATCGATTGGCGGACCGGTCAATCGGCATTTGCCGTCAGCTTCATTCTGTCGACGTTGCTGCTCAAGCCAGCAGGTCCATTAAGCTTTTACTTATGCAACATGTTTTTTTTTCATGTGGGAGGTTGGGAAGAATGCATCATGCACATAGGTCCGACACTGCTAACCGACAGTCACCAGTGCGGGACCGTCCCGCAAACCCATTACAATCGAGGAACTTCCTCCCGCCCCATACGCCTGGTTAGCTTAACTAAGCAACTTTGCCCGCTCAACGAAGTAACCAATGATCAACCATCAGTCGAGAAAAACAAGAGAGTGACGAACGAAGGAGGGCACGATGTAAGGAATCGAGAGAGAGTGCGAGACACACAGAGATAGGGAGAGAGCTAAGAGTGAACAAAGGGCAAAATCCCGAGAGGTCAACATCGCAACGTTGGAAAAGAATGATAAAACCGGGCGGCGAACATATCAGCCATCCCAAATAGCCTCTGGAATGTTTCCACAAAGCGACGGCGGTGGTAGCAACCCTGTGTTGGTAGTCACTGTAACAGTCATCCGTCGTCGTCAATATTGTTGTTGTTGTTGTTGTGGTTGTTGTTGCTATTGTCGTCGTTGTTTTCGTTTTCGTTGTTGTCGATGCTGTTTCGTTGTTGTGGTTGTTGTTGTGATTGTTGTTGCTGTAGTTTTCGTTGTTGCTATTGTTTTGTTATCGCTGCTGGGACTGAAATAGCAGCGAGCAGGCTACGAGCGAGCGAATAATCATTGCAGATCGCACAGGCAGGCAGGCAGGACACAACTAACTGGCTCGATAGACATAGTTGTCAATGTGGCCGATTTGTCATCATGTTTCGTCATCGCGTCTCTCGTTGTTGCTGTCGGTCGTTGCCGTTGTCCCCATGATTGGGGACATTGTCGTCGTACTGCCATTTATGTGGTTGCGATTGTTGTTGTTGTTGCTTTTGTTGTTGTTGTTGTTGTCGTTGTTGTTGTTGTTGTTACTGTTGCTTTTGTTGTTGTTGTTGTTGTTGTTGTTGTTGTTGTTGTTGTTGTTGCTTTCGTTGTTGTTGTCATTGTTGTTTTTGTTGTTATTGTTGCTTTTGTTGTTGTTGTTGTTATTACTTTTGTTGTTGTTGTTATTGTTGTTGTCGTTGTTGTTGTAGTTTTTGGTTGTACTTTGTTGCGTGCAACTAAAACAACAAGCTTGTCGTTTGTCCGCCAACGTCGTTGCTAACCAACCGTTAGGCGAGCAGACTGGACGATCTGACAACCCAGTGTCGTCCTCATAGGGTCCATCGGCACAGCCAGCCCCATCATCATGACCTCCCACCAACACTACTGCCTTCTCCTCGGATCGCTACAATCACAAGCCTTTGTTGACCATAAATGTCGCAGCAGCCTTCATCAGCGTTTTTATCACTACCACATCATCCAACATTATGATCACCAAGATCACTTCCATTATCATTATCAACGTCATCATCATCATCATCATCATCAACAACAGCAGCCATAACAACAACAATACCAACAACAACACCAACAACGGTCTCAGCAGCAACAAAAACAATAACCTCAACTTCAACAACAACGCTGGTGGTTAGCGTTGGTTAGCTATTATAGTTTGTTGTTAGGCTGGCGCGTACACGTGCCTCTATCGGAGAGATAGACCGAACTGCATACACACACACAGCATTGTCTGTAGTTCGAGGACTGCTGCCACGCTACGCGTGTGTGTTTGTGGGTACTCGTATATGTTTACTTATAAATATAAACGCAACGTGGCTTGATCAACGTCCGTTCCTCGTCGTACGGAAGAGAGCGAGCGAGAGAGAGAGGAGGTTCCTCGTTTGATCTTTCTGATATACTCGTATATATAAATATATATATATATATATATATATATATATAGGAGAGACAGGGCAAGCAAACGAGAAACAAGAGGAGAACGAGAGTGCGATATACGTTACGCCGACGCCGGCCGCCGTCGCCGCCGATCGGTCGGTCCGTCGACTGGCTGGTCGTCCGGCTCACTAACCAGAACGCGTCGGGTCGACTAACTAAAACATAACAACATGATTTCCATTTACCAACGAAAGCTAACTAGTCCGACGGTCGCCGGGCCGCGCGCGCAACAAAAACAACAGCAACAGCAACACGACGGGCATCATCATCAACGACGACGGGCAGTAGCATCACAGCGCGCTACCAGTACGAGCAACATCGGCATCATGATTGCCACCGGCATCATCATCATCGCCATCATCACCATCATCATCATTGGCTTGCTGTAACCATAATACCATAGACCGATACACACAGAAGATACACATACGTAACAACAACACGCCACACAACATCGCGGCATCAGCAACCACAGCAACGGCAGCAGCAGCAGTAGAAATAGACACAAAGACGGGCAGAATTATAACGATGTATATGTATGCATATATATATATATATATATATATATATGATGAAGAGAGAGAGAGAGAGAGAGAGAGACAGAGAGAAAGCTAGACAGATAGATAGTCGGGGCAACGTGGCGCATAACTTTGACGAGACGGCTGCCAACCAGCGAGGAGCCGTTCAGCGAACACGCTGGTCAGTTCGTAGTTAGAAGTCGTAGAGTCGAATGGTTATGGTTATTGTTACTGTAGCTGTTGTTGTTGATATTGTGGTTGTTATTGTTGCTGCTCTTATTGTCGTATTCGTAATAGTCAGCATTGTCCTCCACCACCACCACCGCGATCTCCGCCGTCACCACTGTTACCACCACCACCGCCACCGCATTCCGCCGTCAACATTGGATGTCGTTATTATTATTATTATTATTATTATTATTATTATTATTATTATTATTATTATTATTATTATTTTTATTGTCATTACGGCGTTTGGGTGGGTACTGTAAGAAAAGGGGCGGGCCGAGGGAAGGGGGGGCAGCGGTGCCATAATAGTTATTGACTAGTTAATGAATATTTGTAATGATATACGCCGGACTAGTTAGTCTAGTGAGTCGTCGTAGTAGAGTCGTCACCGAGCCAAACAGCAAGATCAACCACAACACCAACAACAGCAGGAACAACAACACCAACAACAACAACACCAACACCAACAACAACAACAACAACAACAGCAGGAACAACAACAACAACAACAACAGCAGGAACAACAACAACAACAACAACAACAACGGCACGTTAACAAACGACCGAACCAAAGAGCGACCGGCCACGAAAAAAACGACGGAGTTTACGTTGCTTGGCCGCGTCGTGTAACAACAGTTGTTATTGTTGCAGCAGCTGCTGCTGCTGCTGCTGTGACTGTTGCTGCCCTAGATGGTCATGTATGTTTATCTTCGATGTCAATGGCAACCTGCCACCGTCGATGAAATTGCGAACCTCAAACGCGGCGGCCACCGAAGCGGACGCCGTTCGGGTTCTTATTTGCTCGGACGGACAGACGGATGGAAGATACGGCCGGCCAAGGTCACACCGTACCGCAACTACATGATGTTACGTTGCAGGCAGACGGTTGTAGTAGTGGTAGCAATAGTAGTCGTATCGTAGGTCGTAGGCAAAACGAGACAGAGCGCACACACAAAAAAAATGGGGCGGAGGTACATGTTTGGCCTGGTACAGCCTACGCAAGAGCTGCGTGGCCAAGTGAAGAAGTATCTGGAATATATGACCGCGATCGCGGTGATATGTCGCCGAGCGTGAATGGCACCGAGCCTACCAAGTTCGTTGACTGTGGAGTGACTGTGTAACGAATACATGTCTATAAATACATAATATACGTACAAGCTGTTAGTACTCGTGCCGAGTTTAATACTGATATCGGACAGTCCGGTCCGTTTATATATATATATATGTATATATATATATATATATATATATATATATATATGTATGTCTTGGATAATTTATATTTGTACACACACATTTCCAGTAAGAGCAAAGTATGTTCAGTGGTTCACATTTTGACCGTGTACATCGCTTGCTGCGGTGGCTTTGCTACTCCGGTTAGTCGGCGGCGCAATTTGTATTGACAGCGTAACTGATAAGTATAGAGGTATTTCTATGCGCCGTGTCTGTATTCTAGCAAAATAGGTTGTAGTAGTTGCCTTGAGGATAAACTTGATTGTACCCCCTGTAACCCTATAATTGAAAAATAATAAATTAAGAAATACGTTATATATTCTTACAAAAGCTTTAAGATATGAGATTATACCAATGCAGTGTTTGATGACATTGGTCGTTTCCAAACAGAAGCGCTAATGATTGGTTGGACTCCGAAAATAAAAAAAGTGCTGCATTTGCATTTCCCAAACACATTGGCAAAATATGTTTACTCACTTTATAGTAGGTAAAATCAATTTTAGCAGGAGAAAATCACACGGCTAGTAATATTAGCTCAATATATGAGCATCGGCTGCCGTCACATGGAGGCGCAACGAAATGAACTACTAGTCGTACAGCACATCCTTCATTCAGGCAGTTCGTACTAGATTGCGATAGTAATGCGCGATTTAAGCCTAGAATGCAGAGGACGCGTTTATACAGCAAAGCACTGTTTGCTCTACTTAGTGTTCGCTTTGGGCAGCTGCAGGATAATCGATAATAGCACGATGCGAAGCTGTCATTGGGCACTGCACGACCCAATATCTTTTGCGTAGAAAGCCAACTAAACGATGTTGCAATGTTTCCTTACTTTTGCTTTTGTCGGTAAAGCTCGTTGCACATGCGATTTATTATTGTACGACTCACTAATGATCGCTGGTTGGATAACATATGCTGTGAGATAGCTTCTACTGATGCGCTTTTTATCCACGGCAAAAATACTACAGCGGTAATCCTGGCAGCGTGGTGGGATACTTTAGGTCTCCTTTTTCTCTCTCTCTCTCTATATCTCTCTCTCTCCCAATACGCCAGTAGCCTCACTGCCAAAGAGGCGTAGGACAGGTTACACTACGCCCAAACTGGGTAACATGGGCGATGAAAGACCATTATGAAGGACTGCATTATGTTTGCCCCAGCGTTGTGAAAAAAAAAACAGAGTGACAGAAAGAAAGGAATATACATATATATATATATATATATATATATATGGCGCATAGGGCAAATTCAGAGACCGATAAAGGTGACCGGGGACTAGAGTGTGACCTAGGTGCAAGTCGAGCCTTTTCTCCATAGAAAGCCAAATATAAGGGAAGATGGCCATTACGTAGCCCTATATTAAACAGCCTACGCTTCCGATTAGTCAGTCCATCATACAAATGTGGTCGCTACCGGTAAGCACAGTACATCTGGTGGTCTACCAGATTGATTCTACCATTGCCGACGTTGAAGATCAAATATACAAACCTCTCGCGAGCGATGCCGAGGCAAGTCGGGGCTCCAGCCTGTAATCATCTATTTTTGCGCCACGTATGAAAGGAAAACCTTTATTGTGTGTGTGTTCGCGCTTGCTGTGTCCGTACATAGGGTATTGTCACAACAGTCTACAACAGTAAGCATGTTTCGCTCTCTACCACAGCACTATCGCTCATTTTTTCCACCACCATCACCACCGCCTTGTCAAAGCAAAGCGGCGGCTGAGTAAAACAGCCGACGAATAGGACCAAAAATCAGTTCGCATTTTTGCTGCCGTGGGTTCTGCCCTTTGAGTTAGAGGAGAGAGAGAAGAATAGGAAAGAAAACGGTAAGAAAAAGAGGAGGACGGCAGGAGATGGGGGCATAGAAGGCCTGGCCGCGTGTACTCCCGTCACCCCCTGACGGCACCCCAATGAATGAATCATTGCCACATCGCGGAACGTCGACAAAATGCCCCTGCATGCGCTACCGTAGCTTATGTCGGCCTCTGTTTGCTTGCTGCGCCCCCATTCATTTCAGCGCCGAAGGCTGCACTTCTCTTTGTGGTTAGCATATCGCCCCCGTTCCCGTCTTTGCCTCCGCCCTACAGCCTAGCCAGCGCCTCGCTCCCCGTGCGTCCTCCTGTAAGAATGAAAGCAGCTCGTACCCTGTAATATAAAGGGGAAAATGGACTGTGCGGTACACCCGTCATTGGTTGCGTGCAAATAGAGAGAAATGATGAGACGGAGAGTGACATATAGGCATCGGCCCAATATCGACCGTCGACCAGCGTGTATAAGCAAATGTCATTTCGTGGCGTCCTCCCTCGGCGAAAATAATGTTCATAATATTTACCCATGGAAACACAGGCATATACCAAGCAGATGGCCGCTAGTCTGACGATTAGCTATAAGGAATGTCCTCCGTGGGGCCACGTCTATATGCAAGGGCATGGGTTACACATGGCGTCATTATTGGTAAATTCAGTTGTTATTCATTGCATTTTTAAAAGTACCTCATACAATATAGCGCACGCAGAGATACCTTACCATGGAAGCGCTTTTTCGGGTAACATATTAAAAATAGAAGACTGTCAGTAGTTGGTATGGTTTAAAATGTTTCACGCGTAAACCTGAACTAAAGGGCAAGATGAAATACCAAGGGAAAGCTAAGGGAAAATCTAGAGTGATTTAGACTACTCATTAGGCCACAACTTAGTGTGCAAACGCTTTAATGATTTTACTCAAATAAGCACAGTAACGGAGTGATACGAACCCGATTTGGTTAGCCGAGAGAATGTGGGAAATACCTAGGGGCACATAGAAAGTAAGCTGAACCCCGTTCTTGCCATCTATACAGAGAGAGAGAGAGCAGATTGGAAATTTATTTAATACAAGCACTAGTAATCATACGGGCCTAAGGCCGGCAGTATGATCTAAGGATATACCTAGACGGCAACGCCGTTTGCCAAACTGCATTTTGTCGACATACATCGAACCCTGTGTTTGAACTGTGGTAGAAATGCACTAGCTTAGGTTTGTCAGCAGGCGGCACATCAGAAATCGTTCGGTGGTCAATTGGCTCCAAAAGTCGCCTAGATGTGTGCGAGTCCCCTAAGTGGGGTTGCGGGTCCCTGCACTGGCCAAAAATTGCGGCTGTCTGCACACCGCCCCGCCAAAAAAGGGAGTTTGCCACTGCTGCTGGTGCAGTCGACAGTGCCGCACCACCAAGCCACACCTCAGCCGATATCGGCGATCGATCTCAAACGTCACTCTATTTGCTTTCCGTCTGCCTCGACATCTAGGTCTGCTTCTAGCAGCCACTGTCTTTCCGCCCTCACGTCGACATCATTCCCGTGAAGGCAATTCTTGTAGAATACCGGCGTATACTGTGTCTTTTATTCCGCAGCGGCACTCATGAAGTTAACAACTACAAATGTAAACGTCATATATATATATAATATATATATATATATACAGGGTCATTCAGGGAGTATTGTACTTCTTTCGAGGTTTGATAGAACTTGGCAAGAAAATAAGTTCTCTTATGGAGGGAAGACGCGGAAACGTCTTGTTAAGGAGAGAGACTGAAGTTATAAAAGTAGTTTTCAGCCTTTTTTCTCCTACATAGTTGTGCGAATCTACGTTTGCGGGAGAACCAGTCAACGTATGAAGGAACCGATTACACCAGCGTGTTCGGAGGAAAATGCACAACGGAAGACACTTTACTAGCTTGCGCAGCAAAAAGCGAATCCCAGATTAAGGAACGTCATGAAAAGTCGAAAAATCGTAAATTTTCCGTTGCGACTATATTAAATGTACATCCAAAAGACCACTCTCACGCAATAGCAAATTTAATGCCCATCATTTTCGTACCAAGGTGATGGTGCTGCGTTACCGTAGTTGTCAAGTCACTAAGCGTTTTCGACAGTCATAGTTGTTATGTTTTACGTGCAAGTTTCACGTTCAGAACCGTAAAAAATTGCCAAGACGTTT
>QVRM01004657.1:0-69680 GCA_003439945.1 Dermanyssus gallinae | reverse complement strand
TACTTCAGGCCTAGGAGAATGACGTCCTCGCCGAGAACGTCAAGCAACATCGCCAAGAACAAAAACAGATTATCGAGGGATGGTCAGACAAAGCTGTCGTCGTAACTAGCTCTAAGCTTAAGCACATACACGCATTGCTGCATATTTCATAGTTAGCGTGGGGGACTGTTGTGTCTCGACACGTTCATGTAGACACATGCATCCATGTCGGGGCTAGACGCCATCTGCTAGCGAACGTACAGTAAAGAGGGTAGATACGAGTAGGAAGGAGAAACGTTTCGAAATTTCGTTAAATATTTCTACTTGGACCAAGACGCATCTACCGCTACCGCGTTCGAGAACATGCAGTGAGCAATAATGAATATAGTACCACTGGGGAGTGCAGTGAAGCGAAGCACCACAGAGAGTGTAATGCCGCACTACAGGTGATCGCTGGCGATTGTGTTTTTGTTTCCTACGTACTCGACTAGCCTAGGTTCAATAGGCTACGGTAAGTGTGTACAGTTCAGGAACATATTATCTGGCATGCGGCGTGTAAAGGTACTTTGCCTTAGGAGACGGACAGCAGTGACAATCGTAACACCACTAATACGAATGCTTACGATTTTAAAAACAGAATAGAATCAAGTTAGGTAAAACGGCGTTATTCATATATCAAGACAGGCTTAGAAGTTAGAAGGCACATTAGAAGTGTGCCGAAATCTCTCAACATCGCTTAGTGTGCTTGATGCTAAAAAGCACCGTGATAAGGCAATGGCGCCCCAGTGCGAAGACGAGTAATTCTTGTTAGTTAGCTGAAATCAGTTACGCTCAAAATGTTAGCCTTTCTGAAAAAACAAGGAACCTCCATTATTTCTAACGCTAAGAAGTCCAACTTCAAGTATTGTTGCTTCGACATAATAACAATAATCGACTGAACGTAAATGTTCTATAACGAACGGCTAAACTATAGGGGGCCAATGTCTGCGCATGTTTTTTGCCTGTTGCATACTACCGTGGTGTCACGTCGTGTCTGTGACTTCAGTTCAAGACGTTAGTTAATAAATAATATGAGTCTTAAGTTCTTTAAGTCGCCAGTGGAGACCATCGAAGAACTGATTCATACAACGTGGCTACCCATCGTGACGCGGTTGAGTGACTCGTGCCGTTTAGAGGGTTGCCATGATCGGGGCTGATGCTATGATGCCAACGAAAGGTTTAATGAACGCTCTACTGAAGATACTCGGAAGGTAGAGCCTTGGTCCTCGAGCTCCCTCTGACAATCACGCCGTCGGCACACTATACACATCCACGGGCAACACTGCAGCTAAGGCAGTGCAAAAAACAAAGGACCAAGAGTGTGCCTCTACTATGACGCCTACATTGTCGTTCCACACGTTGGCACTTGGAAGTCCTGCCGGCATAGAATCCTTCACCAACGTCTTTCACATTCATATATTCAGTCACCTATACTATTCATTCTCTGGGAAAGGGCTTTTTTTTCTGGGAGGTTTCGGGAATGCATGATGCACGTGCGCCACTAGCAGCCTGCGTGATTAGTGTGAGACTCGCAAACCCACTAAACCCGGATTCCTCTCCACCCCCCTAGGCTCAGTATTACTTTGGCATTACTTCGAAGCCGTGGGAGAGGCGCCTCTGCTGTTCTCCTTCAATCAGCTCTATCCCTGACTATCATCCCGCATGTCTACCTGCGGTTGGATAGGGGGATGCTATTTTGTAATCCGTCCTGTGAGGGTGCGTCGAGACCATGAGGGCCTGGCTGCTCCCCCCCCCCTCCCTCGACTCCTCGTGTCGGCCAATCTCCCGAGAGAGCCGCTCAAACCTCTACCGCCTGGCCGTTTCCTTGGCTGTCTTAAGTGTCAAAACGGCGTCGAACAAGTTCGTCGCCTCCCTCCATGCCTCCGCCGAAGTCATCATAATGGCGACCACCCTTTTGATGGGTCGGCCTCTCACAGCGGTTGTGAAAGGTCTATGTACGTTGAACATAAGTAACATAAGATACCACGCTCTGACCTGGCTAAATTTGTAGAGACGGCGTGATTGATGTTCGAACGGTGACAAACCGTAAACTGGCCACGGTCCGGAAAACATGTTGGAACATAACAAACACAAACATGAAAAACATGAACAGGTGGCAAAATTGTATACTGTGGCCAGTTCATGCGAAAAGATCATATCAGCCAGCGCAAGGCTCAGGCTGTTTTCCTCAGGTTAGAAGCTCCCAGCCCGTCACTGTCTGCTTTGGCTTTGCACGTTGGTTAGACACATGCTCTAACTTTGATTCAGTACTCTTTGTTATTTGCTGCATGAATAACATTACGACGATACAGTACAGTATGAGAATGAAGCAGTCATGTGCCTCAGATTACTGTAGACCTTTTTGATCACACGCTGCGTCACTTACGACCGCTGCACATTCATGGCTGGATTTACAGGCGTTGACGCGTCGATCACTAGAGTTGGGACAACCTTCGTCAACGCGCTTGTGCTCAAACCCCGAGGTGAATTCTTGTATCTAGTGCATACTTCAGATAATGAAACCGAGAAGGAATTCGAAGATACGTCGTTTCAAGTGAGTCTTCCATTTTTCAGAAATGTGTGACGCAGTACCAGTTGAGAATCGTGCTATATTATATTATTTATATCGTTACTTCAAAATGTTCAATATAGTATTTCTATGCTAGTATTTCTGGTTATTTTTACTGCTTGGCTTAACAAACTCGTAGGCAATTATCATGCGACTGAATCAAGAAATTGACTCCATACAATTTCTATCGCTTAACTAATTTAGTGGCACTACAGCTCCTAGTAGGTTATCTCAACGCGCTACCAGATTTATTGTATATTTTGGTTTAAAAGCTAACAGCTATCATTGGCTTGCCCATGTCACCTACTCTTAATTTTAGAGCTATACCAAAACAAATTTGATGCCTTACCTTCACAAGTCTCCTCACGCGTGTGCTTTAAAATAGCTCGTTGAATTTATGCTGCGCAGTGAATGTATAGGGTTGACGCAGCCCTCTCCAAACGATGATGAGTGAATCATGCACTCATTTACGCACACTCCCTTACTTTTTGGTTGCTCGACACGGTTCTCATAAAAGTTGTGGTAACTGTGTTGCAAACATGAGATGCCACATTTACCTGTGATGTGAGGATGCAAAGGGTGTATGTGTGCACAGTGGTTTGAAATATTTGTGTGAAGTTTGGGTGCTGCATTCACGCTGTCTTATTATGTGGTATTTAGGTGTGTGTACAAAACGTATTGGGGTATGTTCGCGACATTATTGGATGTTATTTTTTACCGAAAACTAAAGCGTGCAATATTTATTTATACAACTTTGTGATGCTAGCACTTTAGAGAAGAAGCTTGTAATATTATATAGTTCCGCAAATAAACCATGAGTTCCAGTTGCGCGCAGAGGCGGCGTTACTATCGGACGAAAGTCGTGGGGTTAAACACTACTGGCACACTCTCTGCACTTATTGGTTTTCGCCAACATAGACGCATGACCAGCATGTTCCGTTCCCTTTGAATTCCGGTTTAGTTCTATTGACGATTCCGATTGAAACGAAATTCATTCAAGGTAGAAAGAAAAATATACATTTATGCATATATGCATGTATGTCATGTGATCAATATAGAGTTATAATCTACACGTAGTGCAGGGTGTTGGCGGCCCCTAACACTCATGAATATGCCTAAAGATCCTCTATGGGTATAGGTCGCTGATGTAGCGCTTCCGTGCGATGAACACAGGAACCATATTGCTAGCCTGACGCGTTGTCGTTAGCTTTCCGACGAACATATTTTTGAATAGACGCGGGTTCTGTCTCAGCTAGATCAGCAGCATCCTTTGATCAAGCTTCCTAATCACGTCAATTGTGTGGGGAACGTCGACCTGGCACCGGTCAACATGGCAGCGAAATGACCCGTTTTGTGAATTTCCGTTCCACTCGTTCCAGGCAAGCTTTGTTCTTAATTAGACCCGGAAACCACGCCGGTGCTGCATATGTCAGTAGTGGCAGTACGTATGTAGTATACAATTGGACGTACAGCTCAGGAGAGTGTACAGCAAATGATCAGAAGATCCAATTTGCACGTTGAGTAATTCTTGTGACAACATTCGTTACATTTCCGGAGTACCTTAATTTGTTGCTCGTAAGGACAACTGTTACAACTTGAAGTTTGCACAATAACTGACCCCCAGTATTATAAGGGTGTCTTGCATTTCCAAATCCGAAATGCAGGACACCCTTTTTTGGATTATTAACACATTGTGTCAGTTTCAACGATCTTCTGCTTCCACGACACTAATTATAAAAGCGACAATGTCTTTACACGCGGCAAGAATTAACAATTACCGCAAAGGCATTTATGTGCGTTGGTTTTTCGAAGCTGCCTCCATCAGTCCTACCACGTCCTAAGCAAGCCCTTCCATTCCACTGGTCACAGGCCCCAGAGTCGCCATACCTAAACGCTAAAACTGAGGTGCACGCATACGTTGCTACCAGTCTTGCATTTACACACCCAGCACTAAATACAAATGTGCCACATCGCAGGACTTTGTTGCATACAAACTGCTTGCCATGCGACCACAAAGAAATAGTAATGCCATCAGGGATTTATTGTTATTCAACCCAAGGCTTCCGGGCTTTACTCTTGCCAGTAGTGTTTTTATCTAACAGTCAACTTTCTAGGTTTGTGTGTTTTAAAAATCCACTAAATGATCCTAGGCAGTTAAGTGGATGCAGGATGGATCAGCATCAATCTTAGCTTTTGCTGCTCCCCTCCAAAGGGAGGTAGTATAAGATAAGACCCGTTTATTTATTGCTTTCCTTACCTTTTACGACTCAAGCCAGACCGCCTAGGTTTTTCTTGCAAATTTACTGATACAATGTACCTCTAGTTGGCGTTAACATAGGCCTTAAGACTAAAGAGTGGATCGTCCACTCGACTAGGAAATTTCTAAGTGCCAGCTGAGTCTCGGGAAAGCTCAGGCTAAAATTAGATTCTGCAAACTATTTACCTAACTTCATACAACGTGTACGTTTCGGGCAATCCCGATATGATGTTCATCCTTTTGTCACAAAATGGAATACATACGTTTAGGTTTCTCTAAGGAGTTCTTTGAAATCGTCTTTAAATTTAAGCCTTGTCTTCTGGACGACGATTCTTGGAGGCTCGGTTAAATCAGTCTGGACAGGTTATAGTAAAACAAAAAATTATATATATATTATATATATATAATTTTTTTGTTTGTAAGTTTGTGTTTTGGTTAAAGCAATACAAATGTGAGGTGTGAATGTGTATCCTTTTTATTCCATGGCTTTCCTCCAGCTACTTTCAGCCCATTGCACCTACTAACGACGCAGCATTTCCTCCGCGACGTGCCAGTGAAAGCAACAGCGTACGAATTTTGCATTTGCGCATATCCCCGAAGTTTGCTTGTATTTGATCACTTAAGCCTCTTATAAGTGTCATATATATATATATATATATATATATATATGAGGGAGGGTAGAAAAACAATTCCTTGAGACGATTCATAATAAACATCTTAATTTGTTGCAGGTAGAAGGGCTGACGCCGGGTACTGACGTCGACATTTTTATCAAAGCTTGTGGGCCAACACTAAAACAGAACTGCACTGACCATTTGCGACTCAACGCCACGACAACGGGTACGTTTTTAATAATACTGCTTCCGTAAACCTGTATTGCTATTAAACTATATCATGATCTTTAGTTGAACAAATGCTTGATGAAACAATACATGATCTTTAGATGAACAAAACTTCATGCACAACGTGATGTGGTAGCGTCCTGTAATGTAGTTAAAATCCCTGCCAGTACACAGCAAAAGATATCCCGGCATACAGCATGTTCCGCGGGAGGCGGACAGCACCGATAATCGTAACACCATTTGAAATAATGCTTACAATAAGAACATAATAGAATCAAGTAAGAGAAATCGGAATTATTCACATTCTAAGACAGACCGGCATATTGTAGAGGTACGCCGTAAAGGCCGGTTATCGCCAAAACGAGGTGAAATGAACTCGTTTACCTCATTACCACCAGCAAGCAGTCTCGTGTGAAGTGGCAGGACCAGCGAAGTAAGCCAGGGCGTATCCCGAAAGTGCTACCCGCAGAAGCCTGCTAACGTCGTGCTTCATGTGCTCCCTTTATGTAAACAGTGGCACATCAATGATTTGTGAGGTCAGCCCAGGTGTCGCACCGTTTTGATACGGCAATCACGACCCCGTGCGAAGGCAAACAATTGGCGAAAATAAGGCAAATGCCTCTATCCCCTACGAACGCGACTAGTTTATTAAGGGAGGTTTTTGGTCTCTTGTTTAATATCGTTTCTCGTGAGGGCGAGTGCTTCGCACAGTTTCACCAAGCTCGTGATTCGTTGCTTCGACGCCTGGACGGCGTTCCGAAGTTGTTTTTCCATAGGCTTCTCTAGAACCTCTGTTGTTCCGCCTGTCTCCTCTCTTCCCGATGATTGAAAGGCAGCTTTATTTCTAACATCCGACTGCTCGTCAGTCATCTCGCGTTAGAGATGTGTCCGCCCTCAGTCACGGCGTCCCTGTCCATCCCCTTTTCTATCCTACACTTTCCGGTTTTCAGTCTCTTTCTCGTTGGCCATTGCCCTGCCCTGCCCGGGGAGTTGGCGGACCTTGTCCCAGTTTATGAGGCCGCGCAGTTACCACCATTAAGTCTGCAACACTTCAACGTCCACTGGCTCAGCGAAATGCTATACATATACCTGCTGTATGCTACACTAGACACTCTGCAATGATACATCTGTATGCTAAACAAGACGCATTGCAACGATACGTTTTTGTGGCACTGTTTTACACTCCTCTCGAGTTCGTTGAGTACGCTTCTAGCTTCGTGCGGCCGTAGTTCTAGTCTCGGAGTTTTGGCGCAAACGAGCAGATGTCGTAACGTTATGATGGTGCTGGCGTTCCCGCTGGTGGCGTCAGCAGCGCTAGCGGCTCGGCCGTTTGAAGGAAAGCGTCGTCGAAGAACCCCCGATCTCCCGTGCCGGCGTTGAGGCGTCGTGTTCTGACGCGACAACGCTCGCCTGGGGGCTCACCCGAGACGACGACCTGCTCTGCAACAAGTGGTTGGATTTTGAAAGGGGGGATGTTTTACCTCATTCACCTTATATAGTCGTGGAACAATCTGAGGGAGGAAGACTATGGATATGTTGATGGTATCAGAACTACCTTGATCACGTTTTACACGATTGCGACAAATTCGGGAAGGTTGGAATTTTCTCAGTTAAAGAGAAAGTCGGATAAAGTATATATATATATATATATATATATATATATAGAGAGAGAGAGAGAGAGAGAAATGTATATTGGGTTGCCCGAAGTGTTTTTTTTGTGGAGAAATTCATTTTTGAATTTACCGTACGGAATTGGACAGAAACTTCTGAAACTATGTATATATATATATATATATATATATGCTGTTGAACACAAACATATATTAAGAGGAAAACTACGATTGTCGCAGTATGAATATGGCTAGACGGCCATTTGGCAGCTTACGCAAGCTATGCACTCAAAGAACTTTTCGTTTGTAACATAAGCAAACCGCTTTTACTCATACATAGATCGCCGCTTTGTTGCTGTTTGTAATTCAGTTGCTGCTTTTAGACACAAGATATTTCACGTTTCAGGCAATGTGTCTGATGACGGAAGCGTCGTAGAAAAGTCTTGTTTATGACGTTATTGGCGTATCCGTGGTTATTTGGGTGTACACCGTGTTTGCGCATACACCGTTCAAAACGCACCGTTCTAAACACTCGGGGCGCTGCTAGCGTTATGTCCCATTCGGAACAAATTTCATCGGACAACAAATTCAGAACAGGGGCTGTCACGAAAGGTGTATATGTGTCCACACTCTCCTTTATGTGCTTCTAAAAGTGCGTTTTGTGTTTCCGTTCTCGTTCATGCTTACGCGTAGACTGGCCGGCACCTACCCGTTTGCAGATACGCCATCAAGATCCCGACAACGACACCGAAACAACATACTATCTCTCTTGGGAACTGCCGTCAGATAATGCATTGGTCAACAACATCGTTAGCATAACAGGTGGTAATGCGTCTTGGACGGAAACTTTCGGACCTTGGACAGATGGTGCAGTTCTGCCGTTGAAGTACGGTACGTCGTACAACGTCACGGTTACCGCAAAGTACTTACTTGATGTTTCGTCAAGCTCGGTTTTTAGGGAATCTGAACCATTATCCTTCAAACAAGTGTGGGCAAACCGGGTCCTGTTCGAAACTTAACAGCTGTGCAATGGAAATACACTAATGAAGTCTATGTGAGCTGGGAGCTGCCGAAATATCCCAAGGGTACGCCGACTCGCTACACAGTAGAAATATGGGATGAAGATAATCTACGGAAGGCTAAATTGTAAGTATGCTTTCGACAACCTCTTACTTCACACTCGAACAGTGTGTGGTTTGGATAACGAAAAATAGGTGTCTCATTTCACCACTCGTTGAATGTCTTTAAGCCGATAAAAGCCAGATATATGTGTCTATGGTAGTGTATGCGAATATCCACTTTCAGAATGGTGTGCAAAACAGCAATTCTTTCTTTACGTATATATATATAGAGCTAAATTACAAACACTAGATGCGGCTTGCTCCAAATTATGTATCTAAATGAAAACAAATATTTGCACATGTCGGTAGGAAAGCTACTAACAGGAAAATGTGTTCGATGTAACCACCTTTAGCTCGAATCATTGTTTCAATTTGAGATCTAACCCGCTTTCAGACATTTTGCAAAACTGACTTGTCAAGAATTGCAAAGGCTTGCTAAGTGGATGCAGTGAGCGAGTCGTCTGCATTCTGGTTTCGAGTTTTGTTGGGCTCACGCTCAATAAGACTTCGCACATAGTAATACAAAAATATGAACTGCAAGGTTGGAACGCGTGCAGAACATGTTTGTATGCTATGCCTGCCACTCTCGTACTGAACAGCTGGTATGAGCGAGTGTGACGTCCTGCTGAAGTACGTATTGCAAACCATTAGAGACATAGTTTTATCCACGGTTTCACTACAGCTTGCAGAAAATGCAAACAACCTACCTATTTAGGTTGCCAGTCATGCATGGTTAAACGCCGTGGACGCAGCCACGATGCGGGGAAACTGTGGAAGCCCTTGGACGTTCCCATAACGGCAACGTGTCAAGACGTGAATAGAAACTGTGCTGTCAAGCCTTGCTTCACGTTTAAATACCCAGGGCGGAAGCAGTCCAAATTCCCACTTTTGAAACCAATTGTAGAAGTTTTAGGCGCTGTCTTTCCGAAAGCAGCAGAATGTTTAAAGTGACTAGTAATAGGACTCGTCTCTTTGTGCTCTGTTCTTCTAAATCTCTTCTAAGCCTTTTCTAGTTAACTTTAATTTTCCAAAAGTGAATGGACTGAATTGTATAAAACCCTTACATTCTCTCAACGTCACTGGCTACCAACGCGAGCATGATGGACATAACGGGGTTAGTTGCGCTTGGCAGTAATCCATTTGAGTGTGAGTACTGAAGGGCTAGCTAGAATTTGGGCCAGCTTGAAACCTTGACAAACCTCCAAATGCATGAGGATTCCGGCCTGATGTGGTCGTGGTTACTTATGCATGGCTGAGGGATTTTGACTATGTATCACACGCTATCCACAGCCTTGATTCGTTGCAGCAAACACGTACTCGAGTAAGCTCGAGGGCAGCGTTATTATATATATATATATATAAAGAGGGGAGAAATGCGGTACGCACCAACGGACTGGATGTGGGCCGAACAGTGTCGCACTCACCGTAAGACTACCGGCGTTTTTGACTAAAACTCCGGGTTTTCGATGTTCTGGAAACCGCAGCCTCTCTTAAGATTCGCTCTAGACCTCCTAGATCTTCAGGGAATAGTACTATGGGTAGTATCTACGTGCGTAATGCTTGCAGCGACATTTTCACACGTTCCATAGGTAGTTCTGACGAAAACGTCCAGATTGTACGTATACATGCCAAATAGCATCTGGGCACGGAAAACTCCACTATCAGACCTCATAATATCCATGTGACTGAAATGCAAACATAAATCTGCAGTCCCGGCATCAGAAGACTATGTCTCGGTTTTTTCTGGGTGGGATCTTTGCCAGAATTATCGCATAACCAGACCGTTGTCGGGAAGGCGTGTTGATCAAATGGTAGTATCTTATCACCCTAGATTTACCACTACATTTTCCAACCAGCAGTTTTTGAGGCTTTGTTATTATATACATTACAAATAACACCGCTACCCCTAGATCAAAACAAAGGCGAGATATAGTGCCCCGTAGTGGGGTCCGTAGCTTAGTCTCGTTCCTGACCGTGTCCGTCAGGCTTCATGTCTCTACGACGCCCATTAGGCCTTTTTGCTCTCTCTGTATGAAGGGTATTTCACCCTTGTTGATGCGCCTAATTCTGACGTTTCTCTAGAACAACTCTTTTTCTCCTCAGGACTGGGTAGTTTAAAAACATGTTAACAAAATACACCACGGCCTAGAGAGATCAAGCCTCAACAGAACGCAAGGCTGTCTACTTTTGTAGTTGTACTCGCTACGTCAGTGCACTCCGAGCTGGCAAATTGTGAGTTGAACTCTGACTATCTACCCTATTCCTTCGGTTGTTGATGACATTTCGAGTCTTTGAAAATATTGTGTATTTACGGATGGGCTTTCTAGCACCTTTAGGTCTCTCGCGGAGACACTATGATTCTCATGATCTGTTCGGATTTTGTAAAGGTAGATCAACCGAGGTCACATTGGCTCTTTTGCGGTAAGTTGGGATGGATTCACTTGAGAAAAGCAAATTCTGTCTTTTCTGTTTAGGTGTTTTCCTAGATGAATCTGCAGCAGTTCATTGTTTTCATTACACCTTTCTCAGATGCTTGGACTGTTTATCTAGCAAGATTCGAAGTGAGTTCGGTTCTATTACTATCCTCTCTCTCTTGCCGAGGCAAAAGACCGTCGAGCTTGGTTGGATCGAGTCTACTTGGAGGCAGCGTGTATCGTTCGAAGTAGAGCATCAAAGAAATAGTTGATAAGATCAGCACTTACAAGTTGTGATAGTGCTCGCGCGTCGCTGTTCTTCAGTAAAATCGAGAGCGACAGAAGGTTTACAGCATTCGAGTCGATATCACATCTCCTACAGAGTTTTTTTTAGCAATTTTTTCTGGACACCTTTACTCATGCCTATGTACTTGCACAAGTATGGACTCAGGACGGGTGAACAATAAAAGTTTGGATAGCAGCACAATTGCTCTCTACAGACGAATATACACATTTGGGTCATTGACGATAAAGCAGTGGAACAGCATGTTCACAGGTATAAAGCGTTGTCTTACGGGGCGAAGGTCGTAAGTTTACTAAAGGCAACATTCATTACGACTGGCTAAAGAGGCGGTGAAAACAGACCGGCAATATATGAGTTTTGTATGTTTCACTTTGGCAGCTATACCTATGGCGATCTCAGCACAAATGCAACGATTAGTAAGGCCAAGCGTCACATGGACTACACGGTCAAGGTCATTGCCGCTAACAGTCTCGATACTGACAAATACGTAGACGGAGCAGCGGCCAAGTGCACATTAACTTTTGAAGCACCCGGTGAGTAACTAGCCATAGTTTATCTATCTATAACCTTATGAATCAATTATTACTATTTAAGGCGGTAACGAACTCTAAAACGCCTTCGTCAGCGCAATGCTTTCCTTACTTAACGTTTTGCATTTATGGTGATACACATTGCAACCATTCATGGACTCATAGCGGAAGAATATCTGAAAAATATCTGGACATACCTTACCGCCGTTCGTAGCACACATCGTGCGAGTTACAAGTCGACTTCATTCGGGTGTGGGTAAGGCGAAAAGCTCCTCCATTCAGGTCTCCATTGTTAAACTGGATAAATCTTGCACTTGCTGCTCAAGAAAGACTACGTCGGACACTCTATTACGGTCCGAAGAGTATTATCAGTATAGCATTTTTAGATTATCCTGACGGCAAAACCTTGATCTCGTTCTAACAATGCAATCTGAGCGCTGAAGGAAGTAATGCGAATGGAAGGCTTGCTCTCACAGATAAGGAAGAGACGGGAGAATTCAATTGATATATCTAAGTTCACATGATTGTATGGAGACTAAATTCTTCCGCGCATGAACAAAGGAACCTTCTAACAAAATATTGGCGCAAATCTCAATGACCGGGGACGTTTCCGACCAAGCTCTCGTTAGAGCTTTTTGATGGGATTAGCGCCGCACTATTGAGACCAACTAGGTGCTAAACTGGTGCTTCTAAAAATCTTGAATTAATATTGCTGTGTTCACTACACGAATTGATTTGTAGTCGCTCACCTACCGCGAATTGCTTGAAACTGGTGGACCGGCAGATTAATAACGTTGCTGAAGAAGATGGTTTCACTTGCATGGCTCGGTCCCGACCGGATTTCGATGAGCCAGGATTATCTCAGGGTTTTGACCAGGTCGAACACTCAAGTGAGAGAATGATTTTTCTCGCACTAATCAAGTGTAGTACTATCTGGTCGAGAATACTTCACCTGGCTACTCTTCTTGCCATTTAGGCTGCTCGACTTATTACGCCTCGGAGATGGTTTCTCCAAATCTTCTTACCATCACCCGAGATTTATGATACTTGAGGGCTTGGCACGTCAGGGGGTTGCCCTGTCGTAGGTTCCTATCGTTCAGTGTCGAAAAAGGCGCAGCGTTCCTAGCAGTGCCTTAAAAAAGAATCGAATAATTACCTTAGAATATAGCCTTATTAACCGATGGTTGGTTTACAGTGTTGCGCGTACAGAGAAAGTATATAGTTACATATACGTACATTACTCACGGTGCCAAAAGTCGAGTCAACAGAACTGCTCAATGGCATTGTTGGAGGAGATACAAGTCACACTGTACTCCGCAGAGTTTGCACAAGCAAAACGAGGAAATTTAATGGAACTTCTCTGGAATACAGATATTCATGTGGAAGCCATGTACAGCAAATAGTGCGATTAGGTATCTATTCTCATCATTGTAGCCCTTCCACGAACTACACGTCATTGCCTGGGTTTTATAAATGAGCGGGTCACTGTTTGCCATATTTTTCTCCCATTCAGACAAGTACTCGTTGAAAGCTGCCGTTTTGGTAAAACGTGAATGGAATTTGTCTGTTCATGTGGGCACCCCGAAAGCCAAGATTGGACGCACACACCACCGACATCTGAACTAACTCAAGCAAGCCATTCATGTTCATACTGAACATAGGGTGGGGGAAGTAGACATGGGATGAAATGTATGAAACGTGCCTGCATTCAACAGTGTGTCGAGTGATCAAGCGCTTGAGAAAGTCCATCACTTTAACTTTGTTAGAACCTATGCCTCAATATATATATATATATATATATATATATATATATACTACGTTGAGGTTTTATATTTTTGATATATTATACCATTTTTTATGAGAACTCAAGCATTCTAATATGTAGTTTCGACAATAAGCTATGTTGTCAATCAATCAAACTGATATATCCATTAGCTGTTTTATCATTATGATACCTGAACAATAACTTACCACACGTCCAACTGTGGAATGGCGAACGATTTCAATTCCAGAGAAGCCGAAAATGCTACAGACTAATGCTAGCGCGGATTCCGTTGTGGTGCAAGTTCTGAGTCCTATCGATGACAAGCTTGAATATCATGTACAGCCGAACCAAATCGAGAAAAACGCGACATTTCAGGTACGCCATCAGATACTGTCAATAAACACGTAAGTGTGTTATTTTATTTTTCATTATCTGTTTTTCTTCTTTTTTTCACTAACATTTTAAACACATTCACTTCTTGGGTTTTTAGAGACAGCCATTCGTGTTTAATCGCTCCAATCCATAGCTTTCCCAACGGCTTTGTGAACCCAATTAAAACTCTAGCCCGTTTAGGTTTTGCTTAGCTTCTGATATGTGAAGTTTTTGAAGTATGTGAAGTTTTTATGTGGGACTACATCTCGGTTGAGTGTTAATTATATATACTTGTCAAACTTCCCGTATACGTCTAGGCAATGCACTTCAGGGGACGTAACACGTTTGTAGTTTATTGCATACGCATACCATTACGAACAAATGGCAGAACAGATGGAGGACTGGGCATATATATGATCGCGATCGTCTCCAAATCTCGGAATTCTACCGGCGCGAGAGATAGCAGCTCTCGACACTAAAAATAATCGTTACTTTTGGTTTACGTGGGTCATACTCATTCAATTTGGCGTGCTAAGCCAGAATACAATTCAACCTAAATCACAAATGGAGTATGTCACTTAATAGCTCGAACTATCAAACGTCGCTGAGTGCGCTACATAATGGTAACGGACTTGTAATAGTAGAAGAAGTAATAATTGTAGTGTCGAGCCCGGTGGCGTAGTGCATTCGCTTGCGCCTCGCGACAGGAGAAAACACATACTCGTAAGTGCGCGGGCTCGAGCCCCACCGCTGCACATTTGTATTTATGGGGGTCCGTCTATGAAGCGATGCAAAACGCACCCTCGCGGACGTTAAATCTTGGCTGAGAGTCAGTCCCGAATGTAGTTCAGTAGTAGTAGTGTTTTGGCTGAAGGTTAGCCCGAAAACTTTACTTTTTTTGTAGTAGTAGTAGTAATAGCGTGTACTTATTTATTGTGTTCTATAAATCATATGTCTACGTTATCTTGCAGTTAGACGTTACAAAGTACGACGAATGACGATGTTCTAATTCAAAAACAAAAACACAGACAGCAACGATTGTTTGTTGCAGTCTGAATAAAACCCTCTAATCGAATTAAACTTGTACTGCAGGTCAGCGGGTACAAGCCCCACACAAACATCACCATTTTGGTGGCCGCCTGCTTCGGTTCCTTTCCGAATTCCGTCTGTAGCGAATGGGCCAGCCTGAACGCGACTACAAACGTTGGCGGTACGTTTTCGATTTATTTTATGATGGCCGGGGTGACCTCTTGAGCGAAGACTACAGCGGCAAAAGCGCTGGCTGGTCGTTAGACCCGATTAGCCTATGTGGCTAATTTCTTTTATCTACAAGAAGGAACGTACTGACGAATAGATGCTCGTGAGGAAGCCACGGTCACTGTCCGTGAGTGAGATACAGGTCTGCAACAAATAGCAAGGAAGGACGCCTGTTAAGCTGATCTAGATATTATCTTGCATGACAGTCAGATAGTACACTCATACCACTCTCGATTGTGCATTTTTTTTACATTTTTGCTCATATATATGTAAGACGAGCACTGCCGAGTGTACAAACATATTGTAGATGATTAATAAATCATCGCAATATTTTATATATATATATATATATATATATATATATATATATATATATATATATATACGTGAATGATTATTAATTAACCAACACTTTGCAATTACCTACTAATTTCTGCATTTCTTTAATTTTTTAACACACTTTGCCTACCAGTGTTCCAACTTTATGATTATTTTGGAAAAGCAGGAAATCTTGAGGCATTGAGAAGGCGCGTTCATAGCAGCGATGACATCTTCAATAGACGAAAATTTATTTTCTTCGGACCAGATTTTAGGGTTTGAAAAGAGGAAGAAGCCACAAGGGGCTAAACGAGGCAAAAGGGTAATTGGAACAGTTACTCGAAACCCAATTTGTGCAATTTCGCCACGGCGTTCGTGAAGACATGAGCCGAGGTGAAACATGTGTTTCTTGCGCGTCAATCTGGGCTGTCTAGTTTGCAGCTCATCATAAAAAAAAACGGCTCGGAAATATGAAATGATAAAGTCCCATGACTGTTTGACCCATTTGTGAGTGACAATATTACCTATTATATCAAAGAGTGCATTCTACCTCATCGATCCCTCCTATCGTACTTGCGCTCCGGCTAAAATGGGGACAAAACCCACTAACGTATGAACGAGGACGCCTCATTCCGGTGTCCAGTCCGAAGTGAGCAGACGACGAGTGGTTTCCACGGCTTGCTGAGGACGCCATTGCGTGTTAATTAATGCACCTAGTCGCCCCGCGGTCTGCATGCACAGAGCTCAACGGGTCGTTTGCCGAGCTAGAGAAGGTACTCACGCGGAATCATGCGCAGTTAATTTGATTGCTCAGTTTCGACAACTCCGATTGGTGCAGGCAGACAGGCTGAAAGCCAAGGTGTGAAAACGGGTCGCAAAAAAACGGGATAGCAGGTCGGCGACAGCCTACGGATCACGGTCAACGGCCGACTGAAGAAGCCAAAAGTTACGCCCCCCAAAAAGAAAGTAACACGCACATAACAGCGGAGCTGCAGGACCACAGGACCCCACTGAAGACTACGTCGCGGTGCTGCCCACAGGACCCCACTCAAGGTGACGTAGCGGCGCAGCTGCAAGGCGTGCCGTACCAAAGGGAGGCAGTCTGACAGAAGCTGAACAAGACAGCAACTTCACGTGTTGTGAGCTTGAGCGGTTACACATTGGCTCGCTGCTTTGCCGCATCGGCATTAAACGCTACCAGTGTTCAACCTCACCATTCACGCTATGGTGACACAGAGAGAGAGAGAGAGAGAGAGAGGAATTATGGTCCTCACTCGCTCCCGTTGAAAAATGGTCCTCACTCGCTCCCGTTGAAAAATGGTCCTCACTCGCTTCCAGTGAAAATGGCCCTCCCGTTGCAAGGCGTTGTGCCTACGTTGCACGGCGACTACGCAATTTGTTTGAACAAGCTTTCGTCTGACCGGAAGGGATTCGATGTCCCGACATTGGGTGGATGTCCTGTCGTACGAACAGGCGGCCAAGGACCTGGGTGTACGAATCCGGCAAGCGGATACGTTAGATCGACTACAGAAATAATCCTGTGAAGTACGATCTTGGCCAAGGGCCGCGTTGCTGCTTCTGTGCTTCCGAGTGCCACAACGTAACTGCGGTCCAACGCGACCAAGTGATGTGCGCGCCAATGAGAAACTCTTCGTGCGCACGCTTTTTCGATGGTATAGTGGATTGAATATAATGACGCTCTACATGCAACAGTTTGAGTTGGTGGGCTATATCCTCTATACGAAAGGAAACCTTTAACTGGAGGAACTCCATATCAATAATATGCGACGGTATCACCAGCTAGAGGGCATGTCTGAGAGAGGAAGAAGACGATCCGTGACCTATGCAGTGTCTGCGACAGATATACTATGCAGTGCTTGATTGTCAGCTGCATTTTGCTTCTCCAGTTCCCGTAATTCGACTTCGGTGACCGACATAGTGACATTCGGGGTGCCGGGGTTAGATCTGGCGCTGCCAAATATCACCGAAGCTGAATTTAATAGCTGCATAATTGATGGTGGTTGACAAACAATGATAAAACAGAGAGACTAATCCACTTGACGGAAGGCGTGGGTCTGTCCTGTGATAAGGCAAGCAGGAGTCGAAGGCCTTTTAACTGTTAGCTGAGCTGCATCTACTCTACCGTGTTGATGTGAGTACAAGTGCCTTGTTGTTAGCCACGTGGATGGCATAGAAGGCTTGGTGGCATCAAAAGCATCATATCCATGGTAGAGATATAACTACGAGCAAAAAGACTTGAGATAAATACTAAGAAAAGGAAGGCTATGAGGCTTATATAGACGCAAAAGAGAGTATTATAGTGTAGAAAACGTTAACTGCTAGTAATAAATTATTAAAAACATTGTGCCACTATAGTGATACATATATACACACTTCTATCGGCTGCTGGGTGGCCAATGACACGGCCACCCCCACCTTCGAGGGCTTCATGGGATCGTCAATCATCGACATCTTCGCCACCAGTTTACATCCCGATCGAGTCGTCTACTTGGCTGACAAGAACCCCCTGCAGGAGAGCAGGCAGATCAAGTGGCATGCGCCGGTGGGCCTCGAAGTGTGGCTCCCCCGGCACCCAACTGCGACTCCACGACGTCAGGCCCTACCCAGGCATCTTGACGCGCGTCGCCTCCTGGAGGACGTGGCCGCGCTGTTCCCAGTCCGGCACGATCCAGCGATTGAGGAGTACTGCGAGACGCTGGTCAACGTCATCAGGTCCTCAGTAGCCTCCCAGAGCTCTCGGCGAGGCAGACCATGGTTTAACCGAATTTGCGCCATTGCCCGTCGAGCCCAGCTCAGCGTCTCTTTCCTGGCCGTTCGGTACCCCGAAATGAGGCCGCTAGCCGTCCTGCTCAAGAAGTCGTGCCGGCGAACGTATGACTCGCAGCGTGGCCTTTACCTGCAGCTTCAAGAGTCCCGACTACTAAGCGGCAGAGGAGCAGCCCTACAAGTGGCTCCCTCGGTCGGGCAGAAGGACTTGCCCGATTAAGCAAGGCATTATCTCCGACCACTTCCGCGGCATGTTCGCCTCAGCGGATACCGTGCCAAGAGGTGTGCCGGAACTACGCCGCCTGGGATCAGCCAAGCCAGATGATGAGAGACCTTCGCTCCGCCGAGTTCTCCGTCGGAGAGGTTTTTACAGCCCTCCGCCGTCTCCGCTCCAACAAGGCATCTGGATCCGACCTTGTCCGCAACGAGCACCTGAAAGAGGCCATGGTCATGGCACCGTGCGAAACGAGCCTGTTCAACGCTTGTCTTCGCCACGGCCGCATCCCCTCGAACTGGAGCAGCGCTCTGCTGTCGGTAATACCAAAGGGCAAGGGGAATCCCAAAGTCCCAACCTCATGGAGGGGCATCGCAAAGAAAAACTGTTGCTACAATCTGCTCTCCGCAATCCTGATCACACGGCTATCAGCGTATTTAGAGGGTCGCGGGGTAATTCCGGAAGAGCAGTATGGCTTCCGAGCTGGGCGGTCTACGTTAGACGCCTGTAGCTTCCTGATCGATGACGCTCAGCGGGTACTCCAATGCCGAGGCGCCTTCATGTACGCCGTCTACGTGGGCTTCCGCTCAGCGTTCGACTCGGCACCAAGAGACAAGATCATTGCTAAGCTGGCCGAGGCAGGTGTGCCCTCTAACATTCTGCATCTGCTGGCCGCTATCCTCCAAGAGAACCCCATCTCGATCGACGACGGCGTGTCCGAACTCGACCCCTTCCTGCAGACGACGGGCTTTGCACAGGGCGACAACCTGAGCCCTCTGTTGTTCTCAGTGCTGCTGGCCGACCACCCTCGCAGGGCATCGGTCTCGAGATCAACCTGTCCAAGACCGAGGCTATGAAGTTCCGCAAGGGAGGTCGGGTAGCTGGCAACGACACTCTTCGGCTTGCCCTGACGGAGCTCAAGTACGTCAAAAGCTTCAAGTATCTCGGCATCGTCATCCCCTCCAACGGCCGTTCATTCACAGAGCACATCACGGATCGGGTGAGGAACGCGCTAGTGGCATCTGTTGGGATACAGAAGCCGCAGCTGCTTTCTCTGAAGACTGCTCTCGGCCTCTTCGACCTTAAATTCGCCCCCGTCGCTTCTTATGGCATTCAGGTCATCTGGAGACAGCTTTCGCGGCAGCAACTTGACATGCTGGACCGCGTAAAACCGGCTTACCTCAAGCGGGTAATGGGTCTGCACTCGTCAAGCAAAAACCGCCTTGTGTATCTGCTGGCGGACACTCCGTGGTTCGTCGAGGATTTGAAGAGACGCTTCAACCTGCCAGAGACTCCCGCCTACAAGGAATTCATCCGCAATGTGGGAGGACAAGATGGCGAACATCGACCCGGACATATTTGATAAGGGTGCCATGCGAGACAGCACCTGGAAGGACCTTGGCCGCACAAACCGCCACATAGTGACTCGTTTCGCGGTACACGGGTTTCACCACGTCCTGTGCGGGACACACGGTTTCCACGACCCTCATCCATCGTGTATATGTACTCGGTGCGGAGCCTACTGCACAAAGTATCACGGGGCAATTTGCCCACGTGTAGTCTCTTTACGGAGCCTCTCGCAGTGATATTGTTTTTATTTTACCATTTGACCATTGACTGTGTACCTGACAAAGGTGATTTGAATAAATAAATACAAATATAAACACACTTTTTATGTTCATGGGAACCCCAAGAGAAATACGGCTATGAACAAAAAATCATTTTTATTGGTGCTTTGTACTTTATTGTTTTCTTACTCTACGTACCGAATGATCAAACATTCCACAAACATATATGAATGTATGCAAATATATATATACATTGCCATAACTAACATCAGCAAGCAAATAAGTAAGAGCAGCCGAAAGCAAAAACAGAATAATCTTTATAATATGTGCTTCTCATTCATTTGGCTCGCTGCAGCGCCAGCTCGTGTGGAGTCGTTGGCCGTTAAGATCATCGATGACAAGCCAGCATTGTCTTGGAACGCTCCGAAAGAACTCAACGGCCCTCTTGATGGTTACGAGGTGACTGTGGTCAGCTCTGATAGTAGCGCGGTCACTGTTTCACTCGACGCGAACTTTACCAGCTACACTTACGAGGATGCTTTTAAATGTGAAAGGTAGGAAGCACACTGTACTTATAGTACGACATAGAGCTGAGAATAACACAACACGGTTGTTAAATAGATAGATCAGTCCATCCTCTTGGCTACGACACGATGCAATTGCGTTCACTGCGGCTGTTCGTTGAACTATATACCTACAAATCCGCCGACGCAACATTGTCTTGTTTGCACACACACAGCTAAACACCAAACTACCAAACTGTCTACTTTCGAGTACCGTTTATAGGTACAGAATTGAAGTGAGCGCGTTTAACCTGGACATCTTTGACAAGGAAGTGAGGATTCGCGGACCACCTAACGACATTGCGGTGGATTTCGGTTGCAGTGGAGGTGCGTATTGTTCGTAAGATAACCGTGAAATAGCCGACATTAGCATTGATTGAAGCGTACAAAACAATGCGATGCTACAATTTGATGACGACGATGATGATGATGCGGATCATAAGGACACATTTCATACGGGAAGTAGATAGGGCTCTAATGGAGGTCTAGGATTATTTTTTTTCTAGGAGGTTGTTTTTAATTCTAGACTATCCTCCGTCCCCTACGGGCTTGGAACTTAACCTGAGGTATATCCTCAATGCACCGAGGGCTACACATGTTAAGATATCTAGGGTTTTCCTAACAGTCCTTATGGCAGCATGGCCGCTGACACTCAGCGGTATGATTAATCATCTATTCTCAGTGAGCATCGCTCAAAAAAATTCGATCAACAACAGGGATGGAACCGGGGACCGGTAGATGACAACCATGACTAGCGCACTAGTACCCTAGACCACGGTGTCGTCGAGCCCGCTGGCGTGGTGGCTTAAGTCTGCGCCTCGCAACCGGAGGAGACACATAGGTGCGCGGGTTCGAGCCCCACCGTTGCACATTTGTATTTATGGGGGTCCGTCTATGAAGCAATGTGAAAAACAGTTCCGTGGACGTTAAATCTTGGCTGAGGGTCAGCCCGAAAACTTTAGACCACGCTGTCACATTCTCATAGAGGTCGGGAACGATTGAGGCTCTGTCGGTGCGTAAGTATGACACTCAGTGGTGGCTGGGTTGTGCCGCTGCTGATGGTAGTGGCGGCCCCCCACCTTTTGGTCAACAAGACCCTAAAGCGGTAGGATCGAGGTGGTGCAGGCCTGAGGAGCGGTTGAGGCCCCCAACTCGATTTAGATGCCGGCAACCAGCTCACAAAGGCTTACTCTGCGTGAGAGGGAACCGAGGCTGCAAGGAAAGTCTGTTCGAAATTTGGCGAATTTTGAGTGGGGAGTGGATGTACCGAAATGCTGCGGCCGCACACGAGCGGGCCACTGATCTCTCTGCCTGCTGTAGTAGGCAGCACTCCTGCCGAATTTAGCTAATCACCAGGCAGAAGAGCGACTGGCAGTTCGAGGCGGAGGCAGGCACCGCGATGTGCTTAATTATTTATTATTAATTACTTTATCATTATTCATTAATTTACTATTATTACATATAGTGTTATGGGACGCAAAGTCTAAGATACGACGTGATTGATAATCAGATGCAGCGATTCCGAAACAATTGACTCGTTCAAATTTTACTAGCCTTTGATGGCTTTGAGGAGCTGTGAAGCCTTGTACAAATGTGAACCATTCGTGAGAAAAATAAAACCTATCTATCTATAAACCCGTCGATGCTACCATTTAATCTTACGTCATAAGTCAACTGTAAGAGTTTAACTCGATGACGTTTTGCATCCTTGAGTCTCAAAACGAGCATTAATTGAATTTAAGATGAATTTGCTATATATATATATATATATATATATATATATACATAATTCACACCTGCAAAAAGGACTTCAGCGCTGCTAACAACACAATACATGTATATATATATATGTAAATATATATATATATATATATATATATATATACATATAAATATGTGTGTTGAGGAAACGAGAACATGGTGAAAGAAATGAAGCACATTTTTTTTGTACATACGCTCTAAGTCTACACACTTGTGTGCAGAGTCTGCGCTTATCGTTGTATCGCTGCTGGTCGTGTGCATTGGCGTAGGAATTGCCGTAGCCAAACGTCGCGGCCTCATCGATACGAACCTTCCCACAGTCTCATACTCAGTTAGCCGCTCGTAGCCGCAGCTGCCCACGAGCTGATCAACCAGAGTACACATACACAATATCAGCATAGCCTTTCATCTTTTCTTGTTCCATGTATTACCTTATGTACAATAAATTCGTGCATTGTTTACCGTTAGGGCTGGTGTGCCGCTTTTCTATATATATATATATATATATATATATATATATATATATATATATATATATATATAGAAAATATTGTGATGATTTATTAATCATTTACAATACGTTTGCACACTCCGCAGTGCTCGCCTTAATAAAAATGGTAGTAAACAGGTGTCACGTGAGGTTAAGAATCAGCTGTCCGTGTCCTTGCTTGATGGTAGCCCCCGCTCTTATGGACCCGGTGCGAGCGGTATATCCTCAAGGTTCTTTGCAACGTTAAAACGGAAAGATCCATAAGATTCCTCTTCGTGACGCCGAGCCCTAAGAGCGTCCTCGCAGATTCGGAGTCCCATACACTACTCATAGAGATAGTGATGGATTCGCATCTGCGAGGCTTTTGCGGGTCGGGGAGCGCCGCCCTTAGGAACTCGACGTCATATTTGGTGATTTTGTCCTGCCGCGCTTTTGCCAGGTCCCGGTTTGGGCCGCAAACCTCGGCATCTAAAACCCAGACCTCGGTAGGTGTTGTTATTACGAAGTCGGGCTTTAGACCCGGTGCGCCCGGTCGACCGAATACTCGCTCACGAACCACCCCATGACCCCTCTCGCGGAGAAGACGCGCCACGCGATCACAGAGGTCGTCATGATTTTAAGGTGGGTGCGCTCAATCATTTCTGAACGACGCCAAGTTGTCCAAATTGGACAATCCCTCTTCCGTATAGAAAATATATAAATTGGAGTGACTCAAGGGAGCATCAGCGGTTCGCTATTATTTAATATTTTTGTTACCAATATTTTTACTATTACAAATCATGCTAAACTAACCTTGTTTGCTGACGACACAACGGCTCGATTCGAGGGCGATTCTCCCCGCCAGGTTGAAGCAACGATTCGTGAGGATATTGAGAGGCTATCTCTATGGTTCAGGAATAACGGCCTCTACATTAATTTGTCAAAAACAGGAGTTGTTCAATTTAAAACTCCAAGGGGCCAAACGACAACAAATCCTGAAGCTTTGGCATGCGACCGCACGCTTGATGTGCTAGTTGAAACGAAGTTCCTGGGTATTGCTCTTGACGAACATCTGACGTTCCAGGCGCATACGAAACATGTCAGGAAAAAAATGGTCAGTGGCGTAGTCGCCATATACCACACTCGCAGAATCCTTCCCCGCCAATGCTTCACGGCAATGTACCACGCGTATGTACAGAGTCACCTAACATATAGTCTGAAGGTGTGCGGTCTTTCTTATGCGTCTCATATAACTCAGCTTCATCCGCTTCAAAAAAAGGCACTTCGCCTCGTCTTAGATCTCCCACATCGCGTCTCAATATCAATAAAACAATATAAAGAACTCTCAGTGCTCCCGTTACCATACGAGGTGTGTTCAAAAAGTATCGCGACCTTTGTGTTTTTTCAAAAATTATTTATTTATTTATGAATATCTATTTTGTCCCCTTCAAAGTAATCCCCATGAGATATTATACACTTGTGCCAACGGTTTTTCCAATCTTCGAAGCACTTCAAAAAAACATTTTTTTTTATCTTGTTCAGCTCCTCCTTCGATGCCGTCTTTATCTCGTCAAGCGTAGCGTAACGTCGTCCTTTCATGGGCCTCTTCAGTTTAGGGAACAAGAAAAAGTCACAGGGGGCCAGATCTGGGGAATACGGTGGCTGCGGCATCATTAGTGTGTTGTTTTTGGCCAAAAACTCGCGCACAAGCAACGATGTGTGAGCAGGGGCGTTATCGTGGTGCAAAAGCCAATTTTTGTTTTTCCACAAATCCGGGCGTTTCTGGCGGATTTCTTCGCGCAAATTGCGCATAACTTGCAGGTAATATTCCTTATTGACCGTTCTACCCTGTGGCAAGAACTCATGATGCACCACGCCCCTGCAATCGAAGAAAACTGTCAGCAAAACTTTCACATTCGACCGAACTTGGCGCGCTTTTTTTCGGTCTTGGTTCGTGCGGCAGCTTCCATTGAGATGATTGAGCTTTGGTTTCCACGTCATAACCATAAACCCACGATTCGTCACCAGTTATGACCCTCTGGAGCAAATTTGGGTCGTCGCGGACAGAGTCCAACATCTCATTAGCAATGTTCATGCGATGCTGTTTTTGGTCGCAATTGAGCAATTTTGGTACGAATTTCGCGGCGACCCGTCTCATGCCCAAATCATTGATAAAAATCGAATGGCACGAGCCAATCGATATGTTTAGATCCTCAGCAACTTCTCTAACGGTGATTCGACGATTGGCCAATACAATTTTCTCCACTTCATTAATTTTTTCGTCTGTTGTTGAAGTGCTCGGGCGTCCGGCACGCTCTTCGTCGTTCACATCTTCTCGGCCTTCTGAGAACATTTTG
Organism: Dermanyssus gallinae; assembly: GCA_003439945.1. NCBI lineage: Eukaryota > Metazoa > Arthropoda > Arachnida > Mesostigmata > Dermanyssidae > Dermanyssus > Dermanyssus gallinae. The sequence goes on along the minus strand of QVRM01004657.1, from coordinate 44,584 downwards.
TACCACCGATAAACGTTGCTTCGGTCCAAGGTAGCTTCTCCGTATGCCACAGTCAACATTCGGAATGCATCCGCGCACTTAATTTCGTTTTTCACACAAAATTTGATACAGGTTCTTTGATCCATTTTTTTGAATAGGTAAAAATCGAAGACGATCCAAAACACGTGCAAGCAAAGCAGCTGTTAACAATTAAGTGAACATTCAAAATGGCCGAGCTTGTCGGCATAAGTGAGAGACATGAGTACCAACATAACGCCACAAAAAATCGAAATTCGAATATACGTAACCCGCAAAAATTTTTGAACACATGTTGTGTCCTTGCTCACTGTCTCCTCGGCCACAAGTACACAATCAAGGTTTGCACTCTGTAATTTAGGTGCTACCTTGTGGAACAAGTTGCCTGGTGACATTAGGACACGCATATCGCTTAGTCAATTCAAAAACACTGCGAGAGCGCACTATCTAACCTTACTTGCGTCTGATTAAACCATAACTATGTAAACATGTACACGATCCATAGATAAATATTTGCAATAATACGAGATACTACGGTGATAATGTATAAAATCTAACTGTAATTTGTACATATGCTTCGCACCAGCCTGTGGCTATGTAAAGTTGTAACACAAATCAGAAACTACTATTAAGTATTAATAAACGTCATATCATATCATATCACAATGCAATACAGTACTAAGCTGAACATGTTATTGACGTTAGTGTAGGCCATTTTGATCACACGCTGCGCCACTAACATTCATGGTTTGATTTACAGGAGTAAACGCATCATTCACTCAAATTGGGGCAGACTTCGTCACAGTGAAAGTAACCGACCCCCAATATGGATTCTCGTATTTAGTGCATACTTCCAAAAATCAAACGGAGGTGGAATTCAAAAGTTCGATGTTTAGGGTGAGTCTTTCATTGTTTTTTGGGCATCCGTGACCCTGTTTCAGCTGAGAATAGTGCAATCATATAGTTTTCATATTGTGACCCTAAAATGCTCAATATATTATAGTTATTTTATGCTAGTATTTCCGGTTGTACTTATCGATTGGCTTAGTAAGTGATCATGCCTGTAAAAAATGTCATGTGACTGAATAGACAAATTGACTTGATAAGATTGCTTGATTACTAATTTGCGCTTCATAAAGAGCCGTCAACGCAGCTGGAGTTTGCCCATGTGTTTTCGGGTTCTGGGAGGCTTCGGGAATGCATGATGCACATGCGCCACTAGCAGTCTGCTTAACTAGGGTGAAACTCACAAACCCACTAAACCCGGATTCCTCCCCGGGTTTGGTGGGTTTGTGCCCCCCCCCCCCCCGAAGCTCGACAATGGCAACATGCAGCCGGGGCCGAGACAGGCGGTTAATGTTGGTGGCATCGAGTCTACAAACATCGGTCGACATCGGAATACCGCAGGGGTCCGTCCATTCGTTGAGCCGTTCATGTTCCCGATGTTTCTTTATTTTGTTCTACTGAAACACATACATACACCACGGAACGCGCGGAACATTGGCTTTACGTTGCTTCCTTGACCACAACGTGTGCTTCTCGACAGACGAGAACATTCTGCTGCAGGAACGGATGGTCGTTTTTTTCCGCACAAAACACTAGAACGTCTTGAGTATGTCTTCCATGAAAACATAAAATGACTCACAGCCACATATTGCTATAACATTGCCCCAAATGCTACGTTGTTATCTCCGCTAACTACGGCTTCGAGTAGCCTCATCCCGACGTGCCACCACATTTATTGCGCCTTCTTTAAAAGTCGGTATACTCTCGGGTACAACAGCGCACTACCAACACTCCATGTGGGAGTTATACCAAACATGATTCGATGCCTTACCTCCGAAAGGCTTTTCGCGCGCAAGCTGAAAAATAGCTCACTAAGTTTGTGCGCTTATTGTGGGCTCACCTACTTCTTCTGTTAATCAACACGATTGTTATACAAATTGGGGGTAACTGTGTTGCAAACATGAGATGCCACATACTCCTGTGATGTAAAGCAAAGGGTATTACCGTGCATTGTAGTATATATATATATATATATATATATATATATATATATATATATATATATATATATATATATATATATATATATATATATTGTAGTATATATATATTATAGAAAATATTGTGATGATTTCTTAATCATTTACAATACGTTTGCACACTCGGCAGTGCTCGCCTTAATAAAAATGGTGGTAAAATGGTGTCACTTGAGGTTAAGAGTCAGTTGTCCGTGTCCTTGTTTGGTGGTAACCCCCGCTCTTATGGATCCGGTGCGAGCGGGCAGATTCGGAGTCCCATACACCACTCATAGAGATAGTGGTGAATCCGAATCTGCGAGGTTTTTGCGGGTCGGGGAGCGCCGCTCTTAGGAACTCGACGTCATATTTGGTGATCTTGTCTTGCCGCGCTTTTGCGAGGTCTTTGTTTGGGCCGCAAACCTCGACATCTAAAACCGAGACCTCGGTAGGTGTTGTTATTACGAGGTCGGGCTTTAGGCCCGGTGCGCCCGGTCGACGGAATACTCGCTCACGAACCACCTCATGACCCCTCTCGCGGAGAAGACGCGCCACGCGATCACAGACGTCGTCATGTCTCTTTAAGGCATGACGATGAAGAATTATATATATATATATATATATATATATATATATATATATATATATATAGATATATATCGTAGAGACTTATTTTCTCTTTAAATAAATTCTCAGCTCCGGTAGCTCCAAAGCGAGAGGTTCCTTTCGTTTCGTCCCGGGTCTCCGTCGACTTCGACGAGATGTCGATACGTTTTGTCGCCGTCATACGTAATAATAAATGCACCCAATTCGCGAAATAAATTCACTCCGCGCTGCTTGAACTGTGCATTATATTGTAGCATGAGTGTAATATAAGGATCGTTTTGACCAACTCATTTAGGGTTGGACCGCATGCTAGCTGATTCCGGTGAGATTCGCAATGTGTTAAGTAACGAGGTATTTACTAGCTACAGTAGGAACTACCGCAGTGGCGTGACTATAGCTAGATAGTGACATTGGGTTGGTACTTCATGAAGTCTGGAAGAGTAATAAGAATTATTTTTCACTCAAGTACATTCTTCTGAAGTTTCGACAGCTTTGTTTAGTTTTAGGACCAGTTGGAGTAATGATGATGGTGATGGGGTGGGCGAACAAGAAAATTGATGAAGCTGGTTGCTCCGTTGCGTTCGTTCGTTCGTTGTAGGCCCTCTAGCAAAGCTCATCAATCTTTCGTTGCCTACAGTTGTCATTTATCCACGTCTCAGTAGTTTAGTGATGATCTACTCGTATAAAAGGAACAGTAATAGAACCCTCGCAACCCACTATTGTTCTATACCCGTTGTTGACTATATCTCTAAAGTCATCAAACATTTGTGTTAGTCCAACTGAAGTATTACCCTGACTCGATTCGATTTCTATCGCCTTACAATTGAGTTTTCGTAAAAACGTATAATATGCAAATGTTTCGTTGCAGGTGGGAGGCCTAAAGCCACTAACTTACGTCGTCGTTTATATCAAGGCTTGTAGGTCAGAGGCACGGCATAAATGCTCTGAGCCATTAAAGCTCGACGCCACGACAACGGGTACGTGTTCAATAAGAATACTTACTAAAAGAGCAAAATGGAAGCAAGTTAGAGAAAACGACGTTATTCACATTTTAATGCAGTCAATCATGCTATAGAGACATGGCAAGTAAACGCTAATGATCGTCAAAACGAAGTCAACTGGCTCGTGTGGCGAAGCAGCGTTTCATAACGAATGCATCTTTTATTAGCCAACATAATAGGCTGTTTAGAAATTCTGTACATCTGACATTTTAGACATACTATCCTGCCCGAAACCAAGATTAGATACTCACCCGAAACCATCCCAATCTTCATCAAGCTTTGTCGCTGTTTTTTTCTATTGTTGCTGAAGCCCTCAGCTTTACATTTGGGGAAACCAACTAACGATCAAAATGTCTCTGATGTTTTGAGACAGCATTACAACCCCTGTTCAAAAGAAGAGCGCTAAAGACAATGCGAAGCATTTTCGTACAAGATCTGCCTAACATACTGCATAGTAGACCAAATAAGCAGGCCTTATTGGACTCGAAGGCAGTTGAATCATGTCTTAGATCCAACAAAGCGTGGTTTTACACTACGTGGCTCAACCTCTACCCAACTATAACAACTTGAGAAACGAGCTTAAAACTGATGACTACAAATAGCCTTTAAAAGGTCGTTTACTATATCTGCGCTAATGCTAGAATGCTTGTTTTTATGGAGTCGGTCGCATTGGCTGCTAACATGCAGAGAACGGCACGCTGCTTTCGTGTGTCAACTCTGCCGGTCAATCGAATACACAATAAATTGCATTTCTCACGACACTCACGACAACGATTCCGAGGTATCTGTGCGTGCGTTCATATTGGCCCCTTGGGCCGCCTTACGCACGTGTTGTTGCTCGTTATGTCTGAGAACAACAGCCGAAGTACAACAACAGTTGCCAAGGGGTCGAGATTTCAACATGGTTTTGCAGGAAATGTTCCTCTTTCTGCGACACAACTGCCAAATTGTTCTCTCGCAGTTGTGATTCGACTGATGATTGCTCTATGGCAGCTTGGGCAAGCGGGCCTGTAAAAGCGCATTTTTAACAACAACAAAAAACATTATATCAAATCGAATAACCTCGGATTCAACATGCTGTGAATCTCGAAGCTGTATATTAGTCGGGGCCTCGTTTTGTCTGTATGCACGACGGACGCGTGACCAGGTGAACAATCACAACCCCAACCTAGCATCGACTACGTTGTTGCTCTCTCGTGAGACGCTTGGGTCTCACGATTATTATTATTATTATTATTACTATTATTATGGCCCAGGTTGGGTAAAATTATAAACATATACATACATTATGTTAATAAACCATAATAATCAATCCGAATAAATTTAGAACAAATGATGTCGAGTAATGTGTACATGTGTGCATACACGACTCCGCTTGCTAATAAAGGTGCGTTTCATGTTTACGTTCTCATCCGTGTTTATGCGTAGACTGGCCGGCACCTAGCAAATTGAGGATAAACCATCAAGGGCCTGACAACGATACCGAAACCATATACTCTCTCAGTTGGAAACTGCCGCTAAATGGTGCATTGATCAACACGATCGTTAGCATAACAGATGGCAATGCGTCTCGGACGGAAACTGTCGAAGCTTGGAGAGGGTGGTACACTTCTGCCGTTGAAGTACGGCACGTCGTACGACATTACGGTTACCGCAGAGTACTTACCTGATGTTTCTTCAAGCTCGGTTTTTAGGGAATCTGAACCATTATCCTTCAAAACAATCGTGGGCAAACCGGGTCCTGTTCGAAACTTAACAGCTGTGCAATGGAAATACACTAATGAAGTCTATGTGAGCTGGGAGCTGCCGGAATATCCCAAGGGTACGCCGGCTCGCTACACAGTAGAAGTACGGGATGAAGAAAAGCAACGGAAGGCTAAATTGTAAGTATGCCCTCATACTTCACACTCGATCAGTGTGTCTTGGATAACGAAGAATAGAGGTCTCGTTTCACCAGTCGTTGAATGTATTTAAGCCGATAAAAGCCATATGTGTCTATAGTAGTGTATAGCGAATATCCACCTTCAGAATGGTGTGCAAAACAGCAACTATTTTATTACGTGTATATATATATATATATATATATATATATATAGTTAAATCACGAGCACTTGATGCCGCTTCCTCCAAGTGATGTATCTAAATGAAAACAAATATTTGCACATGCCGGTAGGAAAGCTACTAACGGGCAAATGTTTTCGATGTAACCACCATAAGCTCGAATCACCGTTTCAATTTGAGATCTAACTCGCTTTTAGGCATCTTGCAAAACCGGCCTGTCAGGAATAGCAAAGGCTTGCTAAATGGAGGCCGTGAGCAAGCCGTCTGCATTCTGGTGTCGAGTTTTGTTGGACTCACGCTCAAACGCACTTCACGCATAGTTATAAAAAAAATATGAACTGCAAGGTTGGCACGCGTGCAGAACAGGTTTGTATGCTGTGCTAGCCACTCTCGTACTGAACAGTTGGTATGAGCGGGTGTGCCGTCCTGGTGAAGTACGTATTGCAAACCACTAGGGACAGAGTTTTATCCACGGTTCCACTACAGCTTGCAGAACATGCAATCAATTTTCCTATTTGGGTTGCCAGTTATGTCTAGTTCAACGCTGTGGACGCAGCCAAAAATTCGGGGGAAACTGTGGAAGCCCTTGGACATTCCTATAACGGCAACGTGCTAAGACGTGCATGAAAACTGTGCTGTCAAGCCTTGCTTCACTTTTAAGTACCGAGGGCGGAAGCAGTCAAAGATCTCACCTTTGAAACGAATTCTAGAAGTTTTAGGTGCTATCTTTCAGAAAGCAGCAGAATGCCTAAATTGACTTGTAATAGGACTCGTCTCTTTTGCTGCACTGAAGTAATACCGCAAGTATCCCGGTCATGTAGGTTAGGGGGTCACCAGGTTTTTAGTGGGTTTGAGAGTCCCACACTACCCAGACCAAAGGGTGTGCGTTATGCATTTTTGTTTCAGGTCCCTGTAAAAAAAAATTGTTGTCTCTTTTGCTGCTCTATTCTTGTAAACCTTTTCTAGGCCGTTTTCAGTTATTTTGCATTTTCCAAATGTGTGTGGACTGAATTGTATGAAACCCTTAAATTCTCTAACCTTCAGTGGCTGCCAACGCAAGCATGATGGACATACCGGGGTTAGTTGCGTCTTGGCAGTATTCCATTTAAGTGTGAGTACTGGCTAGCTAGAATTTGGGTCAGCTTGAAATCTTGACAAACCTCCAAACGCATGAGGATTCCGGTCTGTGTGTGGTCGTATCTTATGCATAACTAAGGGATTTTGACAATGCATCACACGCTATCCACAGCTTTGATTCGTTGCAGCAAAACCGGTACTCGAGTAAGCTCGAGGGCGGCGTTAGTATCTACGTATATGTATATATATATATATATAAAGAGGGGAGAAATGCATTACGCACCAACGGACTGTATGTGGGCCGAGCAGTGTCGGACTCACCGTAAGACTACCGGCGTTATTGACTAAAACTCCGGGTTTTCGATGCTCTGAAAACCGCAGCCTCTCTTAAGATTCGCTTTAGACCTCCTAGATCTTCAGTGGTCGAGCCCGGTGGCGTGGTGGATTAAGTCTGCGCCTCGCAACCGGAGGAGACACATAGGTGCGCGGGTTCGAGCCCCACCGTTGGACATTTATATTTATGGGGGTCCGTCTATGAAGCAATGTGAAAAACAGTTCCGTGGACGTTAAATCTTGGCTGAGGGACAACAGCCCGAAAACTTTACTTAGATCTTCCGTGAATAGTACTGTGGGTAGTATCTACGTGCGTAATGCTTGCAGCGACATTTTCACACGTTCCATAGGTAGTTCTGACGGAAACGTCCAGATTGTACGTATACATGCTAAATAGCATCTTAGGGCACGGAAAATTCCACCATCAGACTTCATAATAGCCATGTAATTGATTGATGCGCCTAATTCTGACGTTTCTCTAAAACAACTCTTTTTGTCCTCAGGACTGGGTAGTTTAAAAATATGTTAACCAAATACATCAAGCCTCAACAGAACGCAAGGCTGTCTATTTTTGCAGTTGTACTCGCTACGTCAGTGCACTCCGAGCTGGCTGATTGTGAATTGAACTCTGACTATCTACCCTATCCCTTCGGTTGTTGACATTTCGAGTCTTTGAAAATATTGTGCATTTACGGATGGGCTTTCTAGCACCTTTAGGACTCTCGCGGAGACACTATGATTCTCATGATCAGTTCGGATTTTGTAAAGGTAGACCAACCGAGGTCGCACTGGCTCCTTTGCGGTAAGTTGGGATCAATTCAGTTGAGAAAAACAAAATCTGTCTTTTCTGTTTAGGTGTTTTCTTGGATGAATCTGCAGCAGTTCATTGTTTTTATCACTCCTTTCTCAGATGCTTGGACTTTTTATCTAGCAAGATTTGAAGTGAGTTCGGTTCTATTACTATCCTCTCTCTCTTACCGAGGCAAAAGACTGTCGAGGTTGGTTGGATCGAGTGTGCTTGGAGGCAGCGTGTATCGTTCGAAATGGAGCGCATGGTATCCGTAACTGTCCGAAACGCCGAATCATCTGAAGTAGCAAATGCTTTTTCTTTTCACAATTGCGAGAGCGTTAATATTGGGGGACCGCTCTCGAGTTTTATGGTGCAATTTATAACAAGTTTTAAGGTTGTGAGACGCGTATTACGGCGTACGGATTAGACGCGATTTCGATACATGGCTTGCTCTAATGGCCTCATAATACGGGCGCCTATGGCAAAAGATCTATGCGACTTCTTTGCTTTGAGACGCTAGTTTGCCTAAGTGCAGACATATGATGGTGCGTTACGAATGAAGCTCATGAAGCGCACGCTCTATTCTCTTGTGTAATTGCGACAGAGTCTGGGTTCTCTTCTCAGTCAGCCTGCCCTAGTTTGCCTCATTTTGCGCACCTGCTTGCAGGATACCAAATTTACCATCGAGTACGAGTCAAGATTCACGATCGATGAAGTCTAGATACGTAGACCTAATATCTCCAACAGACAACTTAGTGTGAAGCCAATACCTTAGCACACAGAAGCACAAAACCATCGCATGGTTTACTAGTGCAACTGTAGCAAAACATTTGGAATCGTCAAGAGAACGAACGAGCTCTGCAGGCAACAAACAGATCAGGTCATTTGCAATACTTTCACACGTACAAACTCTGTAAAAAGCCTTATCGATCTCATATGAGCGTAAAACGTCATACACTGTTAATGCTTGGATCGGTTTGCTGCACTGGACGAGCGGTATAATTCAAGCGGCCCAATTTCTGCTCAATGGGAGATCCATCGGCGTTTTTAGCCGTAAACTCTGTTTTGTCGGCACCTGGATCGTCCACCGAACACACACGCGATAAACATCTTAATTAACGTACCGAATCACCGAATTTAGGATAGTGTGCACGGCTACAACAATAATTAGCCCTAGTGATAGCCAAAACTACGCTTCCACGTCCATCTGTCAGCTAACGTGCCGACGTTTTACTGACACCGAATCGGCTTAAGCCCGCGTCATTTTAAATCGTCATCGCACGATCAACTGTTTTGCCCATGTTGGTGTAGTGATCACTCGCTCCACAATGCTTCCACAAAAGTTACTTACTCAGTCACACTTGAAGGCTGTGGTGCATTGAATAGACTAGAATAGAAAGCGCCTTTATTTACTAAATAAAGGGTGGAAAGGAGGCTAGGTTGACGATGACGCCCAGGAAGCCGCCTTGTTGTGCGATTCTCTGACTACACGCCAGGCGAATACACATTATTGATTGTTTCAAGTCTTGCAGTACATTTTGGTAAAAACATTATTTGGCTTCTGCGATTGTTCATTGTCACATCGAAGAAATAGTTGATAAGATCAGCACTTACAAGTTGTGATAGTGCTCGCGCGTCGCTGTTCTTCAGTAAAATCGAGAGCGACAGAAGGTTTACAGCATTCGAGTCGATGTCACATCTTCTACAGAGTTTTTTTTAGAAATCTTCTCTGGACACTTTCACTCATGCCTATGTACTTGCACAAGTATGGACTCAAGACGGGTGAACAATAAAAGTTTGGATAGCAGCACAATTGCTTTCCACAGACGAAGATACACATTTGGGTCCTTGACGATAAAGCAGTGGAACAGTATGTTCACAGGTATAAAGCGTTGTCTTACGGGGCGAAGGTCGTAAGTTTACTGAAGGCAAAATTCATTACGACTGGTTAAAGAGGCGGTGAAAACAGACCGGCACTATCTGAGTTTTGTATGTTTCACTTTGGCAGGTATACCAATGGCGATCTCAGCACAAATGCAACGATTCTTAAGGCCGCGTCTGACACGAACTACACGGTCGAGGTCATTGCCGCTAACCATCTCTATGGTGACAAATACGTAGACGGAACACCGGCCTTGTGCATATTAACTTTTGAAGGACCCGGTGAGTAACTAGCCATAGTTTATCTATCTATCTATAACCTTTTACATTCAATTATTACTATTCAAGGCGGTAACGAACTCCAAAACGCCTTCGTTAGCGCAATGCTTTCCTTACTAAACGTTTTGCATTTATGACGATATACATTGCCACCATTCATGGACTCATAGCGGAAGAATATCTGAAACACTGGACACACCTTACTGCCGTTCGTAGCACACATCGTACGAGTTACAAGTCGACTTCTTTCGGGTGTGGTTAAGGCGAAAAGCTTCTCCATTCAGGTTTCCATTGTTCAACTCGATAACTGCACTTGCTGCTCACTACGTCGGACACTCTACTAGTGTTCGAAGAGTATTATCAGTATAGAATTTTTAGATTATCCAGACGGCAATACTTTTATCTTGTTCTAACAATGCAATCTCAGCACTGAAGGAAGTAATGCGAATGGAAGGCTTGCTCTCACAGGGAAGGAAGAGACGGAAAAATTCAATTGATAAATCTGAGTTCACATGTTGTATGGAGACTAAACCCTTCCGTGCGAGAACAAAAGAACTTTCTAACAAATTCTGGGCGCAAATCTCAATGACCGGGGACGTACCGGACCAAGCTCCCAACCCGTTAGAGCTCTTTGATGAGATTAGCGCCGCACTATTGAAACTAGCTAGGTGCTAAACTCGTGCTTCTAAAAATCTGGAATTAATACTGCTGTGTTTACTTCACGAATTTGTTTGTAGTCGCTTACCGACCGCGAATTGCCTGAAATCGGTGGACCTGTAGATTAATAACGTTGCCGGAAGAAGATGGTTTCACTTGCATGGCTCGGTCCCGACCGGATTTCGATGAGCCAGAATTATCTCAGGGCTTTGACTAGGTCGAACACTCAAGTGAGAGAATGATTTTTCTTGCACTAATCAAACAATTGTAGGAGTTAATACAGCTTTGTGCGGAACCTCCAGAGTCCTACGCCTAACGGAAGAGGCCTTCCTAGAGCCGCGTAGCGCTGCCGCGCTGAACCTCGACCAATATGCGCTGCAACAGGTATTCGCTAGCGCGGGGGTCTCGATTCTGTCTATAGAGATAACTGGTCAAATGCGTGATGCACGCCGGGCGTCGTTGTTAAAAACCACGGTAGTGTGGGACTTACTAACCCACAAACCCATCCAGTCGTCCTCCATGATCCTTGTCGGGGGGGGGGGGGGGAGAGGCGCAGCACTGTCTGCTCGAGATTACTTCACCTGGCCACTCTTTTTGCTATTTAGGCTGCTCGACTTATTACGCCCCGGAGACGGTTTCTGCAAATCTTCTTACCATAATCCGAGATTTATGATACTTGAGGAGCGCCTCACAAGGACTTGACACGTCTGGGGGTTTCCCTGCCGTAGACTCCTCTCGTTCAGTGTCGAAAAAGGCGCAGCGTTCTTAGCAGTGCCTTAAAAGAGATTCGAAGAATTACCTTGGAATAATTGTAGCGCTTCCACGAACTACACGTCATTACTAACTACGTCAACTACACGAGCTGGTCACTTTTTAACGCAACGATAAGTTTATTTCATGTTTCAGATGTTATTAGTCAAATAATAGTTGTTACTGCTACGGCATTTCTGGCAGTGTTTCCCCCGTCGATGGAAGCGACCCCACTATCGCGCAATGTAACTGTTGGCGAGTGTACATGAAACCGTCGCTCTGCAGAGCACGGTGTACGACATCGTTGATGGCAAAATGTATTGAATGGCGACCGGCACTGAACCGGCAGGACAGCGCATGTTCCGCTGTAGCGGTAACTTTGGACCGACACAGGTTGCAGACGTGCTCTGCGCAGACAGCCTCCCCAAGCCGCAGACCCGAAACGATGCGGAGTGTGTTATTGTCCAGCATCGTCCCCAGTTGCGGCGAAGGGAGGGCCTGCAGCCACTTTCCGCTCATTGGATCAAAACAGGCCTTCAGGCGAGCTTTTCCTTTTAAGTCTAGGGTTTGTGCTAGAAGCGCGTCTTGCCTCTTTTTACCACCAAGTAGTTCAGTCATCCCTGAGTTTTTCGCTCGCGGGGCTCTCCCCAGAAACTCCTCCAGGGCCTCCTCGGAGGCCTTGGCCAGCTGAACTGGGGTGTCTTCAACTCCAATCGAAAGCATTAAATTCTTAAAGGTTGTCAAGGATCCCAAGTAGCACGATAATGATAAATCCCTAGCACGGCGAATCCCTAAGCCCCCCGCGCTCACAGGAAGTGATGCCTGGGCCCAGGATGCAGATCCCAAGTGAACGTTGAGAAGCCGTTCTAGTCCCGTACGCAGAATGTCGTCGAACCTGTCGAGAAGGTCGGTCCTTTTAAAAGAAGGTGAGCAACGCAAAAGATACGTCAGGCGAGGAGTGGAGAGACTTTGTCGCAAGAGGTATAACGCCGGGTGGGCATCTAGGGTTTGAAGTTTGCTGCACCATCGGCTGACTTCAACAAGTTTTCTGCGCAGGACACCCTCCAACGACGCATCGGTAAGGGGGGCTCCCAGAAGCTCGATATTGTCCTCGGCTGCTAATCGAATGTCGGGTAGTATTCCCCGCAAGCTTGAAATAGGCTCGTCGCGGTAATCCTCTGACAGTAGAAAGAGCTCGCATTTATTTGCGTTGTGTGTTAAGCCGGAGGACGCTTAAAATTCCTGAACAGTCTTGATGTTTGCCTGGATCGTTGCCAGGTCACCTGCCAGCGTTGCGTCATCAAGATACCACGGTCGAAACTCCGATCGAAGCTTCGCCTGTAGTTCAGCGATAGCGATACAGAAGAGGGCTGGCCCACACGGGTCGTCTTGTTGTACCCCACACATCGACTTGAGCGTCTCACCTTGCCACAGAAGATTAGCGGGCAGTCTATACATCTGGTATACAGCCGGGTAAATAGCGGGTATCGATCTTTTTACAGCATTGACTAAATGATCTCGGCGAAGCATGTTAAAGGCGTTTTGAAAATCGAGCTTGACTAAAGCTTTTCCTTGCCCTTTGCTCGATTTGATGAAAGCGGCGGCCGCATACACAGCCGCTTCTGCTCCTCCTTTTATCCCGCACCCTAGTTGCATGGGAGCCATTAGCTCGAGAATTGCCGTCATAGATTTTTTCATGGTTTCATGGCTGGTCACTGTCTGCCATCTTATTTTCCCATTTATACAAGTATTCGTTGAAGGTGCCGTTTTAGTAAAACATGAATGGAATATGTGTGTTGATGTGGGCATCTCAAAGGCCAAGATTAGACGCACACACCACCGACATCTGAACTAACTCAAGCAAGCCACTCAGTAGACATGGAATGAACTTTATGAAGCGTGCCTGCATTCAACAGTGTATCGAGTTATCAAGCGCTTAAGGAAGTCTATGACTTTAACTTTGTTAGGACCTATGCCTCAATATATATATATATATACTACGTTGAGGTTTTTTATCTTTTATATATTACATTCTTTTTTTATGAGAACTCAAGCATTCTAATATGTAGTTTCGATAATAAGCCACGTTGTCAATCAATCAAATTGATATGTCCATTAGCTATTTTATCATTATGATACCTGGACAATAACTTACCTTACGGTAATTTATACATGGCCAACAATTTCAATTCCAGAAAAGCCGGAAATGCTACAGATTGGGGCTAGCGCGGATTCCGTTGCGGTGCAAGTTCAGAGACCTATCGATGATAAGCTTAGATATTATGTACAGGCGAACCACCTCGAGAAAAACACGACATTTCAGGTACGCCATCAGATACTGTCAATAAACACAAGTGTGTTTTTTTTTCATTTTTCATCATCTGTTCTTTTTTTTTCACTAACATTTTAAACACAATCACTTTTTAGGTTTTTAGAGGCAGCCATTCGTTTTGAATCGCTCCAGTCCATCGCTTTCCCAACTTTGTTTTGTGCCAATTTGAAACTCTAGCGCGTTTAGGTTTTGCGTAACTTCTGATATGTAAAATTTTTGAAGTATGTAAAGTTTTTATGTGGGACTACATCTTGGTTGAGTGTTAGTTATATATACTTGTCAAACTTCCCGTAGATGTCTAGGCGATGCACTTCAGGGGACGTAACACGTTTGTAGTTCATTGCGTACGCATACCATTACGAACAAATGGCAGAACAGATAGAGGACTGGGCGTATATATGATCGCGATCGTCTCCAAATCTCGACATTCCCCCCGGCGCGAGAGATAGCAGCTTTCGACACTAAAAACAATCGTTACTTTTCGTTTACGTGGGTCATACTCATTCAATTTGGCGTGCTAACCAGAATCAAATCCAACTTAAATCACAAACGTCGCTGAGTGCGCTACATAATGGGAACGGACTTGTAATAGTAGAAGAAGTAATAGTTGTAGTGTCGAGCCCGGTGGCGTAGTGCATTCGCTTGCGCCTCGCGACCGGAGAAGACACAAGTGCGCGGGCTCGAGCCCCACCGCTGCACATTTGTATTTATGGGGGTCCGTCTATGAAGCGATGCAAAACGCACCCCCGCGGACGTTAAATCTTGGCTGAGAGTCAGTCCAGAATGTATTTCAGTAGTAGTAGTAGTAGTAGTAGTAGTAGTGTTTTGGCTGAAGGTTAGCCCGAAAACTTTACTCTTTTTAGTAGTAGTAGTGGTAATAGTAGTAGTGTGTTCTTATTTATTGTGTTCTATAAATCATATGTCTACGTTATCTTGCAGTTAGACGTTACAAAGTACGACGAATGACGATGTTCTAATTCAAAAACAAAAACACAGACAGCAACGATTGTTTGTTGCAGTCTGAATAAAACCCTCTAATCGATTTAAACTTGTACTGCAGGTCAGCGGGTACAAGCCCCACACAAACATCACCATTTTTGTGGCCGCCTGTTTCGGTTCCTCTGCGAATCCCATCTGTAGCGAATTGGGCAGCCTGAACGCGACTACAAACGTTGGCGGTACGTTTTCGATTTATTTTATGATGGCCGGGGTGACCTCTTGAGCGAAGACTACAGCGGCAAAAGTGCTGGCTGGTCGTTAGACCCGATTAGCCTACAAGCCTTTTAGCCTTTTTATCTACAAGAAGTACTAACGAATAGATGCTCGTGAGGAAGCCACGGTCACTGTCCGTGAGTGAGATGCAGGTCTGCAGATTCCTATTGGGAATATAGATAGAAGATCAAAACGGCATAAGATTACTTTTTTAAGAATTTAGAAAGAAAATAGCGAGGAACGAGTCTGTCCTGCCGATCTAGATATTATCTTGCATGACAGTCAGATGGTACACTCATACCACTCTCGATTGTGCATTTTTTTAATTTTTTGCTTATATATATATATATATATATATATATAAGACAAGCACTGCCAAGTGTGCAAATGTATTGTAGATGATTAATAAATCATCGCAATATTTTCTATATATATATATATATATATATCATAATACGCGCTTTATTTACAATAAAGGGAAAATGGATATATATATATACGTGACTGCTTATTAATTAACCAACACTATGCTTTTACCTACCAGTTTCTGCATTTCTTTAATTTCTTAACACACTTTGCCCACCAGTGTTCCAACTTTATGATTATTTGAGAAAAGTAGGACATCTCGAGGCATTGAGAAGGCGCGTTCATAGCAGCGATGACATCTTCAATAGACGAAAATTTCTTTTCTTCGGACCAGATTTTAGGGTTTGAAAAGAGGAAGAAGCCACAAGGGGCTAAACGAGGCAAAAGGGTAATTGGAACAGTTACTCGAAACCCAATTTGTGCAATTTCGCCACGGCGTTCGTGAAGACATGAGCCGAAGCGTTGTCGATCGAGGTGAAACATGTTTTTCTTGCGCGTCAATCTGGGCTGTCTAGTTTGCAGCTCATCATAAAAAAAACGGCTCGGAAATATGAAATGATAAGGTCCCATGACTGTTTGACCCATTTGTGAGTGGCAATATTACTCATTATATCAAAGAGTGCATTCTACCTCATCGATCCTTCCTATCGTATTTGCAGCTGTCCCAGTTGCTCGCTGGAAACTTGTTTGTACTTGCGATGTGTGCGCTCCGGCTAAAATGCGGACAAAACCTACTAACGTATGAACGAGGACGCCTCATTCCGGTGTCCAGTCCGAAGTGAGCAGACGACGAGTGGTCTCCACGGCTTGCTGAGGACGCCATTGCGTGTTAATTAATGCACCTAGTCGCCCCGCGGTCTGCATGCACAGAGCTCAACGGGTCGTTTGCCGAGCTAGAGAAGGTACTCACGCGGAATCATGCGCAGTTAATTTGGTTGCTCAGTTTTAACAACTCCGATTGGTGCAGGCAGACAGGCTGAAAGCCAAGGTGTGAAAACGAGAGTAGTAGCAGGTCGGCGACAGCCTACGGACCGATTGAAGAAACCAAAAGTTACGCCCCCCAAAAAGAAAGTAACACGCACATAACAGCGGAGCTGCAGGACCACAGGACCCCACTCAAGACTACGTCGCGGTGCTGCCCACAGGACCCCACTGAAGGTGACGTAGCGGCGCAGCTGCAAGGCGTGCCGTACCAAAGGGAGGCAGTCTGACAGAAGCTGAACAAGACAACAACTTCACGTGTTGTGAGCTTGAGCGGTTACACATTGGCTCGCTGCTTTGCCGCATCGGCATTAAACGCTATTAGTATTTAACCTCACCATTCACGCTAAGGTGACACAGAGAGAGAGAGAGAGAGAGGAATTATGGTCCTCACTCGCTCCCGTTGAAAAATGGTCCTCACTCGCTTCCAGTGAAAAATGGCCCTCCCGTTGCGAGGTGTTGTGCCTACGTTGCACGGCGACTACGCAATTTGTTTGAACGAGCTTTCGTTTGACCGGAAGGGATTCGATGTCCCGACATTGGGTGGATGTCCTGTCGTACGAACAGGCGGCCAAGGACCTGGGTGTACGAATCCGGCAAGCGGATACGTTAGATCGACTACAGAAATAATCCTGTGAAGTACGATCTTGGCCAAGGACCGCGTTGCTGCTTCTGTGCTTCCGAGTGCCACAACGTAACTGCGGTCCAACGCGACCAAGTGATGTGCGCGCCAATGAGAAACTCTTCGTGCGTATGCTTTTTCGAAGCAAATATATATATATATATATATATATATATATAGTTTGAACTGGTGGACGATATCTTCCATACGAAAGGAAACCTTTAACTGGAGGAACTCCATATCAATAGTATGCGACGGTATCATCAGCTAGTGGGCATGTCTGAGAGAGGAAGAAGACGATCCGTGACCTATGCAGTGTCTGCGACAGATATACTATGCAGTGCTTGATTGTCAGCTGCCTTTTTGCCTCTCCAGTTCCCGTAATTCGACTACGGTGACCGACCTATATATATATATATATATATATACTGCCATAACTAACATCATTAAGCAAGTAAGTAAAAGCAGCCGAAAGCAAAAACAGATTCATCTTCATAATATGCGCTTCTCATTCATTTGGCTCGCTGCAGAGCCAGCTCGTGTGGAGTCGTTGGCCGTTAAGATCATCGACGACAAGCCAGCATTGTCTTGGAACGCTCCGAAAGAACTCAACGGCCCGCTTGATGGTTACGAGGTGACTGTGGTCAGCTCTAATAGTAGCGTCGTCACTGTTTCACTCGACGCGAACTCTACCAGCTACACTTTCGAGGATGCTATTAAATGTGAAAGGTAGGAAGCACACCGTACTTATAGTACGATAGAGAGCTGAGAATAACACAACCCGGTTGATAAAGAGATAGATCAGTCCATCCTCTTGGCTACGACACGATGCAATTGCGTTCACTGCAACTGTTTGTTCAACTATATACCTACAAACCCGCCGACGCAACATTGTCTTGCTTGCATGTTTGCACACACACAGCTAAACACCAAACTACCAAACTGTCTACTTTCGAATACCGTTTGCAGGTACAATATCGGAGTGAGCGCGTTTAACCTGGACATCTTTGACAAGGGAGTGAGGATTCGCGGACCACCTAACGACATTGCGGTGGATTTCGGTTGCAGTGAAGGTGCGTATTGTTCGTAAGATAACCGTGAAATAGCCGACATTAGCATTGATTGAAGCGTACAAACCGAAGCCCCCAACTCGATTTAGATGCCATAAACCAGCTCACAAAGGCATACTCTGCGTCAGAGGAGACCGAGGCTGCAAGGAAGGTCTGTTCGAAATTTTAGTGGGGGTGGATGTACCGAAATGCTGCGGCTGCATACGAGCGGGTCATTGATCTCTCTGCCTACTGTAGTAGGCAGCACTCCTGCCGAATAAAGTTAATCACCAGGCAGAAGAGCGACTGGCAGTTCGAGGCGACCGCGATGTGCTTAATTATTTATTATTATTATTATTATTATTACGAGACGCAAAGTCTAAGATACGACGTGATTGATGGTCAGATGTAGCGATTCCAAAACAATTGACTCGTTCAAATTCTACTAGCCTTTGATGGCTTTGAGGAGCTGTAAACCTCTGTACAAGTGTAAACCATTCGTGAGAAGAATAGAACCTATCTATCTACCCGTCGATGCTACCATTTAATCTTACGTCATTAGTCAACTGTAAGAGTTTAACTCTACGACGTTTTGCATCCTTGAGTCTCAAAAAGAACATTAATTGAATTTAAGGAGAATTTGCTCTATATAAATGTATATATATATATATATATATATATATACATATATATATATATATATACATATATATATATATATATATATATATATATAGATATATATATATATATATATATATATATATATATATATATATATATATACAACATTCACACCTGCAGAAAGGACTTCAGCGTTGCTAACAACACAATATGTATATATATACAGGTAGTTCAACAAGTTCTTAAAATGAAAACCAAGAATTTTCCAAATCTTGTTTTTAATTTTTTCTTATTCGATATACTCCCCGAGAAGCTCAATACACTTTTCCCACCGAGATTTCAGAGCATTTATACCTCTTGAGTAGAATTCCGCGTCTTTAGACTGAAAATAGGCATTGACAGCAGCCTTAACCTCTTCATTGCTGGAAAAACGCTTTCCACCGAGACTATTCTTCAAATGTCCGAAGAGGAAATAATCAGAGGGGGCCAGGTCTGGAGAATAGGAAGGTTGTTCAATAAGTTCGAACCTCAGTTGGGCCAGTTTTGCCGTTGCTTGCCGCGACTTGTGTGCGGGAGCATTGTCCTGGTGAAACAGGACAACCTTCTTCTGCAAAGCGGGCCGTTTCACGATGAGTTCTTGCTTCAGGCAGTCCAACAGTCTTGCATAATATTCTCCCGTGATCGTTTTACCGCTCTCAAAGTAGTCGACCAGAATTATTCCACGTTGGTCCCAAAAAACCGTAGCCATCATCTTTCCGGCCGATGCCGTTGTCCGCACCCTCTTCGGAGGTCCTTCACCAGGTGCACACCATTGACGAGATGTTTCTTGGGTCTCGGGAGTGTAGTGATGGACCCAGCTTTCATCGACGGTCACGAATCTGCGCCAAAAATCCGACGGATTTTTCGACATCTTGGCCAAATTTCGCTGTGAAGCGGAAACACGCGCGTCTTTTTGGCCTTGGTTGAGCAAATGCGGCACCCATTTTGCTCTGAGCTTTTTCATCTTCAAGTTTTCGTGCAGGATGAAATGCACTCTACCCAAACTGATCCCCAAGGCCTCCGCTATCTCCCTAATGTTTACTCGCTTCTCTGCGGCAACGATTTTCTGCACTTTTTCCACGTTTTCCTCATCAGTTGCCGTTTTTGGGCGTTTTGAACGTCCTCGGTGCTCCTGCGACCTCTTTTTAACTCATTAATCCAGTTGGAAACAGTGGCAAAACATGGCGCAGAGTCACCGTACACCTCGTCTAACTCAGTTTTCACTTGGGTCGCATTCCAACCTTTGAAATAAAAATGCTTGATAACCACTCGAAACTCTTTTTTCTCTATTTTTCAAAATCACGCCGATACGTTGCACGGGAAAAGCGATCAAACGAAATCGCAACGGCCAATCACCATAATATTTTGACTGCTAGCATTCGAAAAGTTGCCGTTTCCAATAG
Organism: Dermanyssus gallinae; assembly: GCA_003439945.1. Lineage (NCBI taxonomy): Eukaryota > Metazoa > Arthropoda > Arachnida > Mesostigmata > Dermanyssidae > Dermanyssus > Dermanyssus gallinae. Next base: position 24,485 of record QVRM01004657.1, on the reverse strand, counting down.
CGGTGAAAGCGCGCCAAAATTCGAATTCTGAAAAGCTCATTTTAAGAACTTGTTGAACTACCTGTATATATGTGTTGAGGAAACGAGAACATGGTGAAATAAAAAGAAGCACATTTTTTGTACATACTTTCTAAGTCTACACACTTGTGTGCAGGGTCGTATAGTTTCTCGGTATAGCTTGGTGAAGTCTCCTTCGTCCTCCTTAAACGGTCGAACTGGATAAATGCTACAATACGATGATTGGATTCTAACTAACGTTTCCGCTAGTTTCAGGGACGTCTTTTCCGGGCTGGGCAACTGCGCTCATCGTTGTGTCGCTGTTGGTCGTGTGCATTGGCGTAGGAATTGCCGTAGCCAAACGTCGCGGCCTCATCGATACGAACCTTCCCACAGTCTCATACTCAGTTAGCCGCTCGTAGCCGCAGCTGCCCACGAGCTAATCAACCAGAGTATAGCACTAGCCTTTAATCTTTTTTTTTCTATGTATTACCTTATGTACAATAAATTCGTGTATTGTTTACCGATACGGTTGTTGTGCCGCTTTTCTATATATATATATATATATATATATATATATATATATATATATATATATATATATATATATATAGATATATATATATATATATATATTTATATATATATATATATATATATATATATCATCTATATCTAGATATATATCTATATATTTATATATATATATATATATATATATCTATATATAGATATATATATATATAATTCAGTTTATTTACCATAACATTCGTAGTTACAGGTAAGCTGCATATCTTATAATTCGCTGTTACAACTAGCAGGTAATTCACACATTCCCTCAGTGATTGTGCGGCGATTGACGCGCATCGTGTCAAGTGGTAGCGATTGATGTAACATTCTGACAAAATTTGCACTCATTCGCCAATTTCATAACACGCTTCTTTCAGACATATATAATGATGATAACCATGCCAGGTTATCCTACACAACAAAGCCCTGCGAGATTTGTTTGTAGAGCCTATTTCCACTTATCTGTGGAGAACGCTGGTCCCTCTGTGTAGTTCTGCATTACAAAATTAATATTTCTTTCTTCTCTAAACTCTAGACACACATCTGCACTAAATGGTATTCCGTCAGATATGATGTCATCCGTAAAGGTTGTCTCTCGACAGAGTGCTAACGCTAATGTCGGCGATGCGTTCCTAGGTAGTTCAAGTACACGTTGTATAAAGCAGTTTTTAACCCGGTCGATGTTTTTGAGGTCTGTAAGTTTAAGATGAGGCGCAATCACTTGTAAGCTATATCGGACGATTGGTGCAACCTTCACCCTAAAAAGGTTGATGGCAATCTTTAGGTCGGTGACACGAAGTTCTCCAAAAAGCATTATAGCTGCCGTTGCTTTGGCTCGTTTTCTTGTATGTGCCTCCCAAACGAGAATCTTGAAGTTAGAGTCACTCCCAAATATGGGAAATAACTTACTAGCTCTACAGGGGTGCCGTTTATTTTTATACGGCGATCTGCAATGGCATATGCTCCTCGGCAACTCGAAACGTATGACGTTAGTCTTGTTTATATTTATTACAGTCGATTTTCATTGCACCACTTTACCGATTTGCTAAGGTAAAACTGTAAGTGGTTTCAGAATATTGCCAGAACGAACAGGGCATCAGTATAGAGCGCATGTGGTGCTTCTACTTCTCGTAGAACTTCCGTCAGACCTGCCACGTATAGAATGGATAGAAACGGAGCTACAGAGTCTCCCTGGGCGACACCGATTTTCTGTATGATTGGGTCCTTGATATATGGTACGTCAATAAGGAGACTGGCCGTTCTTGAAAAACAAATGTTCCGGAGTCTATCATCGCACCCGACGGCAGTACCGTATACGGTTCCGCTGATGTCTGTTCCGCCCTGGCACAATTTTTGCAACTATCGGTAATCAGACAGTTGCAGGTCTTCCTCCCACTCTACCTCTCCCTATATACCTCTCCTTCCAGATGTCTCTTTCCAACTTTGACATATTTCGCCAACTGCCGTAATTCAAGTAGTCAACAAGTGCAAAACTGACCCGAATAGCGCAGCCACTAGCGTACCTTCCAAAGTAATAAAAAATAATCTTTTCTCCCTCGCTTTTGTCATTGCTCATATATTTAATTTATTTATCGATACTGGAATCTGTACACGCAGTGTTAAGAGGACCTGTGCAATTTCTCTTTACAAGGGGAAGCTATCTCGCCAAAACACCGGCAGCCAATCAGCTTGACTCTATTTCTCTTCAAGGCATTTGAACGATGTGTATTGGTGCAGATTTCGGCGCACGTCGACTCTCTTCATTTCCTCTCACTCCCGAGATCCCGCATGTCTTTTGTTCCAGGGGCGAGAATAGACGCATCGACAGTGGGATCGGGGGCAAATAGGTCATGGCTCCTCCCTAGCAAATTACACATCCCTTTTCTACGTTATAAAAAAAGTGATTTTATGTTTGAAATAAATACGTTCAGAAAGCTGCACGTAAATATTATGGACCGATGAACCGACGTATGAAGAACGTCCTGCAGTGCATCGCGCAACGATTGTTGGTAGACATGATGTCGTAGTCGGCATGATCATACTAGAGACGAACAGACAGGGTAGAATCAGAAACGCTAGCGCCGATGGCAAAGTCGACTATGTTGTGATCGTGCCTTTGAACGGTAGAGGAACGACACGCAGATCGGCGATGAGTTGCTCCTTGTTTACCAGCTTTCGAAACGATGACGTGGAAGTGCTCCATACGATCGGCGTCCAAGACCAACGTAAGAAACTCGAAGTTTAAGGGGATAGCATCCTTCGGCCTGGTCTCATCGCTACGTCGGTCGCGAAACCTCTGCACGGTTCTCTTCTCTTCGACATGCTACACGGGTTGTTTGCAGTGTTTGGACTAGGACGTCGTTAACAACAACGAATTGCCTCGGATGCCTATCCAGGCTTTTTACGCAGTTTGAGTAGCGCAGCTTAATTGAGGTGTTCCCCCTCCTACTGCGCGTATTTATTAAAAGATATGCCAACGTAGTTGTTTAGTTCGTCTTAACAATGTCGTCCCATCCCGCTTTAGTTGCAAGGGATAGTTTTATAGATGCATATATATATATATATATATAAATATATATATATATATAATATATATATATATATATATATATATATATATATATATATATAACAGCGGTTGCACCTAAAAGGAATAGGAGCCGACGGGCGCTGGTTGCTGGTGGTCGAAGTGAGTGTTGCGCTTGCCTTTGCTGAAGTGCACCTTAATACAAATGAGACAAGCACTAGGATAAGGGATGTTTATGGCGCTCGTCACAACGGGATGCTCGCATCACAGTCCGTGAGTCGGTGATCGTCTTTCTCGCACAGCAATACGCGACGTATTTTTGAGAACGCCACTGACCGCCATCGGATTACCGCATTCCTGGATAGTCTTTCCTTGCGACGCGCTATCAGCAGTAATCAGCAGCAGCAGAGCCATAACTGACGTACCAGCGTACGTTACCGTTAGTGCAACTGCCATTCTGTTCGACGGGACCATTCGCTTTAAGTGACCATCAAAGCTACATGATGTCAGACTCCAGATGTGGGTTTGCGTGGTGTGGTCAGCAGTTGATTAACGATGCTTGTTCTGGTCCGTTTTCTATTGGCGACGGTTGGGGTCGTCGTCTCCACCCAGCAGCTAAATGAGTGTTGGGCATCCTTAGACTTTTAGGCACTTTTAGGTGTACCTACGTAAAAGCTTTTGGTAACGAGATGTGCGTTCGTGCACGCAACGTCTAGGCAGAGCCACGAACCTAGTACTACAGAACTGCTTGCAGGCAAACGAGACTATCGTCGATACCCGTTATATCCGTTGTGCGTTTCTCGATCGGCCGATTGCCGGCTGATACAAGTGTGCTATGACGTAGTAGTAGTAGTAAAGTAAAGTTAAAGTTTTTGAGCTGACCCTCAGCCAAGATTTAACGTCCACGGAAATGTTTTTCACATTGCTTCATTGACGGACCCTCATAAATACAATTGTGCAACGGTGGGGCTCGAACCCGCGCACCTCTGATGTGTCTCTTCCGGTTGCGAGGCGCAGACTTAAGCCTCCACGCCACCGGACTCTGGTGGTGGTTATGTTACGCACTTATATTTCATATATAAGTGCGTAGTATAAAATATTTGCAGTACACTTAATAATATATAAGACGCAGGTCACTTGGCCAGCCGCACAAAAAGTGGTATTGCAGAAAGAGACGGTACTCTGCAATCTCTTGCCGCCTATTGCACCAAAAAGACCGACTGTTGCAACAAAAACACATCTCGCAAAGGGCCCTGCAAAGTGACGGGCAGATAGTAAGAACAGACCGTCAAATAACTCTCCGCATATTGTCTAAGAATATGGAAGATGATGAAACCCAGCAATCAACATGACTGGACAAGAACTTATCGAAGGCCTCTTATCCAATTCCGAGTCGAAGATTGGTATCGCATTTGTAAAGACTGTTGTGACGGTGCTAAAGATCCAGAACACTTCCCGGGGCTGCTGATCGCAGCTTTACCTAAATAAAAGTTTAAAATACCAATCCAACAATCATACAACACCAGTTAATCTAGCGATGGCAACCCAACAACGGTTTCTCCTTTTTCTCAGGCCCCTCTGTTCGCGTTCAGTGTGGTCGTCGTGTGAGAGCCTCTAAAGGACTGAAAGGCCACATCACTCGTCACCACTCTTCGATTCCTCCCCGAATAGTCCACTACTCCCCTTTCCCGAATAGTCCGAAACTGGATAATGATATACCTTTTATCTCAGACTCCGGCCTTCAATCTGATTCGAATAAATTAGTATAGGTTCTCATATTTGCCCGCAGGAACTTTAAACTTGCCAGAATCATACTCATATCGAGCAGGAGAGTCCTGCTCCACAGCACACAACCAGCATTGAGCAAGTTTGACTCGAGCTTTACTCCAAGAGCTGGAAACCGTGTCATGATGCTCCCGTTGCAAAGTCTGCATTACTCCTTCAAAAAGACCTAGAAGTGACGCTGAGACCAAAGGAAGATTTCGGCAATTCATAACGCACATGCGTCACTAGCAGCCTGCGTGACCAGTGTAGGACTCACAAACCCACTAAACCAGGATTCCGTCATTTCGTAAACCGTTCTGTGACATCAAGACCATGACGGTGCGGCTGCTCTCCCCCTCGGCTCCTCGTCCCGACCACTCCCCCGAGAAACCAGTTCAAGCCGACCTAAAACAACTAAGAATAATATAGCTGAATAGATCTCAGAACTCATCAGGGGGTCGTCAACTCGACTGCACTCAGTACAATCGTCAACGTACGTCACGTAAATAGAGAAAAAAAAACAGTGTACGCCGAGCAGAGATAAAATTTGCAGAGGGTTTTTTATGCTGCTCAAGTCACGCTGTTTTCAGACTTAATTGCGTCACGCAAAGCGCACAGGTAGTCCGAACTGCGGACCAAACACCCGTGTTCCCCACCCGGCTGCCAAGAGCGTTTAGAATTTCTTCAACAACCGGCCGTCTTAAACTTTGATATGACCAAATAACTTGAGGTCCATGAATCCAGACAGGTTCCACTTAGAAAAAAAGGATAACTCAAGTAAATTCATTGCTTGCGGACTGGCCTTACAAAAAGTGGCTTCCATAATTGCCATGAGCGTGAATAAAAGACCATTGTAAGAGCAATCTCTCCTTATCAAGTTAGGGTTGTCATAAGAGGAGGAACAAATGTCACCGTACATGTCACGCGTTTTCTCTTGCAAACAGAGGGCCCGACATGAATGCTAGTTAAACTTCTGACATGCGTTTAGTACGACAAGAAGAGACAAAATGTTCGACAACGTACAAGAAAGACTCCAAGACTCCTAGTGTGGCAGGGCCACAAACGGGATCCGTTAGTACTCGCTTGAACCACAGAGTCCAAAACTGGTGTCCAACAGGGAGATCCACTAGGGCCGGCGTTGTTTTGTCGTGGTATTTCCAACCTGATCAGAGCCCCTTTAACGTCTGGTATCTGGATGATGCAGTCCTGAGTGGTCCCGCGGACATCGTGGTGCATGATCTACATACGTGACTGGTGTGGGACTCACAAACCGATTCAACCCGGAGTCCTTCATTTTGCAATCCATCCACACTCGAGCCGAAAGGTCTGACCAGAGGCGATCAGTTATTTTTTATTTAATTCTTATTATTATTATTATTATTATTTTTTTTTTTGTAAGATTCGTGCCGAGTGGGCATAGAAACACGTCTATATATTTAAAAAAATCCTCATTTAGCAATTACCCTTCTGGGCTAGCAATGCTTGTGGGCGACTCGCCTGTACGCAAAGAACCGGACAAGGTGCCGGCCGACGAGCCAGGCCAAGATAGCCAAGCAATGCAACAGGCGAGTCAAACCGGCAGTGATAACTACGCACCGGAAGGAAACTCAGACGAGATGGATGAACGGAGGTGTCCTCGACTAGCGCAAGCACTGCGCCTAATAGAAGACATATATAAGGTCACTGCTAGTCTGAAGAATATGCATCTCGTTGTCAAAAGCTCATCGGAGAAACTAAGATTCGTAATCAGAGATATGGTGAGGGCAGAGAAGATGAAGGACGCCGACGAACGGCAAGAAACCGATTTGCTCCCTAACGAGTCAAGAGATGTTGCCTGCCAGTGCACGCCGGATATGCTAAGTACGCACGGCAAGATAAAGGTCATAGATGATCTTATCAAGAACTGCAAAACAGCAGATGATCTAAAGGATCTTCTGATGAAGGAGTGGCCCTGCGGCGTGTTTAACGTGTCTCAGCTCAAAACAAGCATATTAAAGGATAGTCCTCTTCGACTCCTCATAGCACGAAGTGAGGACCCGGCTGACTCCGTTGTCTGGAAAAATGTGGCCTCGCAGTTTCAAGGAATAGCAGGGGAAGCTGGGAAGAAAGTTAGTACCGTGCTGTCGAGCCTTATTAAGGAGACGCAGAACGACGGACGAACCATTGCACGAGCTCTGGTGGCGATCCGGTTGCCAAAGGACTCGGGGCAATGGGAAGACCTCAAGCTTATAGTGAAGGTAATTGAACGAGCCAACGAGCTCTTGGGGAATACAGAGGAGCTACGCGTAGCAGGGGCAATTCTGTGCTACATGACTAGTCAAGGCGAGGTAAGGGGCGTTAAAAAGCTTCTTGAATGTGTGGCCCGGAAACACAACGCTTGCGTAGCAGTGACATCTGGGAGAAACAGAAAAGGGGATTCTGCCAAACGAGAAAGACGTGCCAGAAAGGCACCGAGTGGCACGTCCATACTTGTCCATAAGGAGGACAGTGTCTCCTACGCAGACACCTTGAAGCGATTGTGTAACAACATTGATCCCGCACAATACAACGTGAAGGTCACTGGGGTGCAACGGCTTGCCAGCGGGGACATGCGGCAAAGGGTCGCAGAAACAACAGAGGGCGCATCGGCACATTTCTTTGATGCACTAAAATCAAAAGAAGACGCCAATGTATCGACTGACCACTCTGCACAAAAAAAAATTATAGTAAGGAATCTGCTCGAAGGTACAAACCGGGAAGATGTCGACCACGCAATTAGACATGCCGCCAGCGTTGCTGGCCTCTTGCTTGTAGAAGAACCACAGAAAGGAGCCAACGGCCGGTGGTCGGCTCTGGCCCGAATGAACTCATCCGACTTCGCAAAGCTGATGAGGGTTGGACGGATCCAGATTGGCTGGTCGTCCTGTCCCATCTCAGAATGGGTCAGCGTGCCGACATGCCAGAAATGCCAGAGAGTTGGGCACCAGGCTCAATCTTGTACATTCGAAGAAGTCCGGGTCAAACGATGTCATAAGTGCGGCACCCTGGGTCACGTCGCAAAAGATTGCGAGGGGTCCCTCTCATGTTATAACTGCGGGGTACCCGGGCATGCAGCCAACTCTGCAGCCTGCCCGGGATATAGAATGAAGATCGCCGAGGCCAGGCGCCATTTGGACCAAGCAGGCCCTCGACGGAAAATGCAAAACTGTCCTTTAACAACAACCAAGGAAACCCGTCCTCTTCCACAAGCGGAGTCGCCACCTACCCTTGAACCCACGGAAGATGTGGCGCTGAGCGGGCAAAGCCCTCCTGCGGATACGCCTACTGTCAAGGCAGACGGTTTTAGGCCGGTTATCTCGCGAAAGAACCGCAAAAGAGCACAGCAATCCCCGACTGATGATCAACGGTTAGCCAAATCTCAGCACTCAAATTATGCGAATTAAGGCTATTCAACTAAACTGTAACAGGAGCCGCGGAGCTCATCTAATGCTAGACGAAATAGTGTCTAGGAGGAGCACTGCACTCTCTCTGCTTAGCGAGCCTAATGTGAAACTGGCAAAGAAGAACCAGACGACCTGGGTTGTGGATGCTCAGGCCAGTACCTGCATTGTGCATAATCTGCCATCATGTCTCCGAGTTACGGGTTGTGGAAGAGGATCAAATTTCACATGGATAGACGTGGACGGCGTCGGTCGTTTCTACTCATGTTACAGCAGTTCAAACGGCACGCTGGACGACTTGGAGGGCCTGCTCGAGGAGATGACAACGTCAGCGAAAGATTGCCCTTTAACACTAGTGGTCTTTACTGGAGACTTTAACGCAGCCTCGACAACATGGGGGGCAACCAACACTAATAGAAGAGGCAGGGTTGTTCTTGAGTGGTTAGCAATTCATGACCTTGTTGTTCTCAATAAAGGAAACGAACCTACCTTTCACCGCGGGGGAACTGAGTCGCACATCGATTTGACGATCTGTAAGAGAAGCCACGTTTTTAAGATTTCAAATTGGACCATACTACTTGACGAAGAGAACCCTAGCGATCACTATTGTATAGAATTTGACGTCGAAGGAACCACCCTATTAGCAGCCCTTTCTGCCCCGGTTAGGCCAACCCGGCTAAAGCCACCTGACAACAGGGAGCTGCAAAGGAGGCTGGCAAAAATACTTAAAGTAAAGGGTGAACCTGAAACCGCTCAAGAGCTTCAGAACGTTCTGGAGGAAGCGTGCAAGACGCCAAGCAAGAGGCGAACGCATCCAAAGCGACTACGTCCAGTTTCGTCGAAGTATTGGTGGAACGGAGAGATCGCGGAAGCCCGCAGACGCTGCATCTACGCCAGGCGAAGATTCACCAGGGCAAGGCGCAGTAGAAGGAATAACATAATCATTGCGCAATTGCAAAACGAATTTAGAAGATTTAGGGCCATTCTACGCAAAACTATAGATGAAAGCAAGGAACGATGCCATAAGGAATTCTTGTCGGGAATAGAAAACGACCCGTGGGGACGACCGTACAAGCTGATCCGTGGCAAGACAAAAACAAGAAAGAGCGCTAACCTTTCCCCGGACGAACGCCGACGGGTAATAGAAACGCTTTTCCCTCGACATCCATCCCTCAACAGGACGCCTTTCGAAGCGGGTGCGGACGAGAGACCAGTCCAAGGAGTGACTCTAGAGGAGGTCCGTACAGCGACAGAGACTGAAGGCCGGAAAAGCACCAGGGCCTGATGGTATACCGGCTTCCGCCGTAAAAGTTCTCTTTAACGAGTTTCCTGAAGTAGTTTCCCACGTTGCCACGCGGATACTCAGATCCGGACGCTTGCCTCTGATTTGGAAGAAGGCCAACCTTGTGCTTATTTCCAAAATGAACGGCACCTACCAACCAATCTGCCTAGTCAGTACACTGGCCAAGGGTATTGAGGCGATTATAGAAAACCGTTTGCGATTATTCGAAGAAGAACGCGGCCTTCTTTCACCGAATCAGTTCGGATTTCGCAAAGGCCGCTCGTGTCTGACCGCAATACAGCGGGTCGTTGCCAAGGCGGAAGATCTACGACAATCCCCGGCAAAATCCAGGAATCTTCTTATTGTCGTACTGCTGGATGTTAAGAATGCTTTCAACAGCTTACCCTGGAGGGTGATACTGGGGACGCTCAAGAGAAAAAGAGTTCCGAACTACCTTTGTCGAATTGTCTCGGACTACCTGAACGAACGGCGGGTAGACAATGAGGGATCCGAATTTGAAATGACAGCTGGAGTTCCCCAGGGTTCCATCTTGGGCCCTCTTTTATGGAACTTGGCGTACGACGATGTCCTACGCTTAAGTAACCTACCAGAAGGGACAGAGCTACTTGCGTATGCGGACGACCTTGCAGTCGTAGTACAGGGCGGCACCCCCCAGCAACTGGAACTTAGAGCCAATGACGCCCTGGCCGAGATTTCCGTCTGGATGAGGGGAGCGGGTTTGACGCTGGCTCCTACCAAAAGCGAGGGAGTCATCCTCCTTGGCCCAAGAGGGTGTGCTCTCCCAAAGCTAATCTTGAACGGCCAGGATATTCGAGTGGTTCAATCAGCCCGCTATCTGGGAATGTACCTGGACAGAGGCCTGCGAAGGAACACCTCATCTCCGCTTGGCTGCAGAGAAAGCCACTAAAGTTTCACACGACATCGCCCGGCTGATGCCGAATACATTCGGACCGCGAGAATCAACGCGACGCCTTCTTATGTCGGTTGCCGAGTCGATTATGTTATTCGCGGCCCCTGTGTGGCCACTAACCATACTGACTCTAACCCGCAACAGGGCGCTAATGCGCAAGACCCAACGAATCGCGGCTTTACGGATTACGATGGCTTACAAGACGGTCAGCACGGCGGCTGTCCTTGCACTGGCTAGTACGATCCCTTGGGACCTGAAGGCCGACGAACGTCGTCGCTTGTGGGCGGAACCGACAAGCAATAAGGAAGAAGAAAGGGAAAAAACGTTGATTTCTTGGCAAAATGAATGGGACGCCATACAGGACGGGGCACCTGGGGCCCGTGTAAAGGCTCTGATCCCTGACGTTAAGGCGTGGATTAACCGGCCCGGCGGCGAGTTGACACACCACGTGACTCAAGTGCTCACAGGGCATGGCAACTTCGAGAGTTACCTCTTTAGAATAGGAAAAGCAGATACGCCACTCTGCAAGCACTGTGAAGAAACAACGGAGGACACGCCGGAACACACAATATTGCTGTGCCCGGCGTGGGCTCCATTACGCAAGAACATAACCACAGCAAGTGACGGCAGTCTTAAGAAGCTGGCACACCTTCCTATGTACTCACGTGATGACTGGAATCTTATAGCTCGAACAATCGAACGTATTATGCACGCCAAAGAAGAGAAGAATCGTTCTTACTTGACAAGGCTCCGTGAGGCACTCCAGGGCAGCTAAGATAAGGACGCTACTATTTACCCCCCCTCAATTGTTTGAAGTATTGCTTGCGCAGTTCCCAGTTGAGTGTGGGGATGGGGACATGACTGGTTTTTAGTGGGTTGGAGCCCCACACTACCGGCCCACATTTGCAGTGAGCTTTCCAGCCGTGGTGTCCGTGTGTGCGTACCGCATTTCCCAGTTAGTCCCTCAAAAAAAAAAAAGTTACGACTTGATATGGATACCATATCTCTATGTGACGACTTGATATGGATACCATATCTCTATCTTATACGCGTTATAGGCATGAAATTAGCTATAACAGTTCGTGGCTAGAAGCCATATTCTTTTGGTGGAAGATTCGAGAGCATCTGAATTATTGTTAGAGGCAGTCGCTTGACGTCTAACTTGGAAGTAGTGCATCTGCAAGTAAACGTTTGCGCGGAGACAATTGTTCACTCCAAAGTTCTAAAATAACAAATAAATGGAATAAAACTGATCAAAAACACTCATAACAACTGCGTCTTTATTATGGTACGTACACAAAAAGCTGTACTTAAAACTTTGTGCATATGACTGTAGCATTTTCTGTAAACAATGGTAGTCCAATGCAGTTGCTTATAGATAGGTAGGATCTAGCTTGCACTTCCACTGAGTTTTTGAAACAATGTTTCAGCGATTTTGTCCAGCTCGATTATGCGTTCTCTTAGAACCTTAGTGAATTTGCGCTACCGCCTTGCGCACCAGTATTGCAGTTCCTCTGTTACACGATTATTATTATTATTATTATTAATCTTCTCTACGCGCATATATCATTTTTACTGCTAAAACTCTAGTGACTTTACTAGACTTTTCGTCGCTTAGTTTTGATTGAGAGCTCTCATCTACCGGTGTACCGTTGCTTGAGTCTTGCGAGTCCAGAATTAACGGACGTCCAGCGCTCTCGTTACAGATTGTATCGTACGGCTGTATTTATATTGCTTTTGTTATTTACTTATTACTTGGTTATTATTTTGTATAAGTACACAATTTTACAGTAGCCAACTAATTTCGAAGGAGAGCATGCCTGACCAGCAGTGACGTGCCTCAAATCAGGGGAACTAAACTACAATTTGTAAACGAGAGGGTCAAAAAGGCTACTATGACAGCTGCGGCAATTACATGCCCACGCATGCTTTCGGTGCATGTAGCAGTCGCTCTTTGCCGAGCTCGTGAATTACAAATAGTTCGTAAGAATTACGGCAATCACAGTATCATTCTTGCCAGACGTTCGGTTATATTGCCTATATCGTGTAGAACAGCACGTCTATTCCAGTCAGCTCTTGTTCCCACTCAAAAATTAGAGTCGTTAAGCACTCCTCGGGAGACTGTGTGTGTTCTCCAAAGATCCTCCACATGGAGAGAAGTAGAGGCTAACAAAATACGTTTTTTTTTATATAAGTGCGTTTTATTAATAACATGTGTGATGACCATAACTTGATTTGTTTTTCCGTAAGGCTAATGCCCGTGTACGGTTTTGCACTGAAACATCCAAGCATCATCGTCAAAGGAAGAAAGTATCGTGTGTACACACACGTACTCTGCATGTTTCTACCTAAATATACCTAAATTTACCTAAGGAAGCCAAAATTGTGACACATAATTTAAATTGTCAGAAGTCTCATATTATGCTTACCGCAATAATAAATAAACACCAGCTGATAGATGGCTGGTGCGACGCAACACTAATACCTGTATCAACGTTAACGGCTCTGTGGTTCCTCTTGGTAAAATAAGGACAGACGACCTGCGTTTCGTACGGCACTGTTGATGCTATATTGGCTAAATCGATTATACCAACAGCTATCTATCTACACCGACAGCTTGTGAGGCTCTGCCGGGCTATAAAAGAGAACGGCAGTTCTCTACGGAGTCTTCCCCACGTGTCTGGTAAACGTCGTTCCCTCTGTTCGGAATAATACTGCCATTCGATATGGAAACTGTTTGCTACTCTATCGGCTCTGATTTGAGACAGCTAGCATCATCGTACGTCAGCACGTCCACGCCCTGCCGGCAAAATTTAATTGCCTTTGTTTTCTAAACTCATTAGATCTCAAGGGAATAACGGTCGACGTGCAGTGGCAATGCGGCCAATAGCAATCGATTGTTGCAGGTGGAAACGATTCGAGCAGAGAAGAAGAGCTCTTCGTCGTCTGCGTACATGAGCCTGTCCACAGGTGCAGGTGCCGCGTCTGGACCGAGCTCGGAACCGGATCGACCACAACATCGAGAATAAAAGCTGACGAACTTCAATTGTGACCCTGGCCGACGCCTGTAGTTTTCAGGGTAGGGCCTTGTTCCGCAGCCGTCCGGTCATCAAGAATAGCGGGACTATTAGTATCTGTAGAAGTCGCTATAGAACGTTTGTGTGTCCACCCATTCCTAGCGATGATGATGCTGATAGTGACGTTGACGGCTCTCTCGTCCTATGCGAATACCGAGCAGGGAAAAGGTCTAGGGAGACTCCCTCAAGAGATGTTGCTTTTGCCTTCGGGGATGGTCAGAAATGTTCTTCTTACTATTAAACTCTGCTTTGGCTAGCTTTACTGTTCTCCTGATAGTCAGGATTGCTTCGGTTTAGTGTTTGTTATCTTAAGCGCGGTCTCTTGGTAGGATGTAGCGTCTTTGTCCCTGCATTGCTTGGAGGACTCGTACGGGTTCGTTTTATTTTCGCTCGTGGCTATCACATCTCAGCTCTTAACGCTCTTAACGAATATAAATTGGAACTAGCTCTTTTGACAATTCCATCAACCTGGTTGAGTCGACTATTGTCTCTAATTAACACCCCCCTAATGTGCAAATTTCACCCCAAATATAAGTGTTTCATAGCGAAGGGAAGATGCCGCTTGGTTCTAAATGCTAAGACGCCCTTCTACAATCATCCCCTAAATGTGACGCCGCAGTCCTTTGTATTCGTACAGAAGACATCTAGTATAAATTTACCCTGTGACATAATATACGTGAGCTTTTCAGCGTTAGATACTACCTACATCTTGCAAGAAATGCCTATGTTTTAGTTAACGTGTTGCTTTTGCACTATCCTGCTTGCCCAATTGCTAAGCGAGATCCCCGCAGGTACTCTATTATGTATTGTTTTAATACAGTGAAGATTAGCATTATATACCGCGGTCACCTTTTCGCTTGTTCTACCAGATATTTCATATCGACTTGTCGAGCCCGGTAGTGTGGTGCATTCGCGTGCTCCTCGCGACCGAAAGAGACACATAGGTGCACGGGTTTGATCCCCACCGTTGCATATTGGTGTTCGTGGGGTCCGCCCTATAAAGCAATGCAAAAGCCAACCCGTAGACGTTAAATGTTGTCTGAAGGTCAGCCCGAAAAAATTAAGATTCTTCTGACTGTGATCCAAAAAACTCCTCAGAGTACCGACCAGAGACCACGAGCGGTTCAGTAGCCCAAGTCTTAGCAAAGGTGGCCGCATCACACGTTGAGGCGATGGTCAGATGGTGAGGAAAATAATAATAAAATGCGGCTCGTTCAGCCACCTCTGAAAGGGCTGACCGTCAGCCAGTATTTAACGTCCGTAGGACTGCTTTCGCATTGCTTCCCTGAGACGGACCCCATAAATACAAACGTGCAACGGTCGGATTCGAGCCCGTGCACCTAAATATGTGTCTCCCGCCGTCGCTAGGCGCACGCCAATGTACCACGCCATCGGGTTTGGCTTTTGTTCTTACTGGCTAGAGCCAGTCACTTTCCAAAGTTTCACAGCAAATACAGAGACTGGCCTGGACTGGTACAGCTGGTCAAGAGTCTCGAAGGCAAGTGGGTGAAACTTGTTAGGGTATACGATGTTCTCATAGTTCTTTGTTCAGCCTGCCTCAGTGAGAGCAGGAGCACTGCCCACTGAAGGTGCTATTGAGCCGAAAGGCTAATAGGGAAAAGTATGATTCTGGTTATGACTCGTTTGTAAATGTATAGTTCGTAAATACGTTCCCGTGTTTAGGCCTTCTATTTCACTATCTGTTAACGTATTTAACAACGTTGAGACATTCATTGATCAGGTCGTCGCCTCTGCGACAATCGCCACGTATAAAAGACAAAACAACGCGAAATCATGTTTACAGGTAAACGTAAAGTCTCGACTAGCGTGAACATATAGAAACGAACTTCAAGGTTCGCAATCATATTCACTCCAAGATCATGGCTAGCTATTGGTAGTGAGCCAACTGCATCAACAGACTGCATCATGAATCTTTAGTTATATAAGGCGTTTGTTCTTACATAAGTTGTATCTATTAATATTTAGAACATAGCTTATAGTAGGAGAAAGACGTACCCACTCAGCGGTTCGGCTGACCGCAGAGTGTACTACGGGTTTTGTCTTACGGAACTGACACAATTGGTTTTCCAATCCTGATTTCACCCAAACGTTCTAAATCTCTTAGTGTATGGAAAATATTTGAATCACTCAGCAACAAGTGTCACAACACTATATATATTGTGGCGGCGTGGTCTAGGGGACTAGTGCGCTAGTCATGTTGTCATCTACGGGACCCCGGATCAATCCCTGTTGTTGATCGAATTTTCTTTGAAAGATGCCCAATGAGAATAGATGATTAACCATACCGCTGAGTGTCAGCGGCCATGCTGCCACAAGTACTGTTAGGAAAACCCTAGATATCTTAACATGTCCGGCTCTCGGTGCATTGAAGATATACCTCAGGTTAAGTTCCAAGCCCATAGAGGACGGAGG
The DNA here is from genome assembly GCA_003439945.1 of Dermanyssus gallinae. Taxonomy (NCBI): domain Eukaryota; kingdom Metazoa; phylum Arthropoda; class Arachnida; order Mesostigmata; family Dermanyssidae; genus Dermanyssus; species Dermanyssus gallinae. Next base: position 8,485 of record QVRM01004657.1, on the reverse strand, counting down.
ATAGTCTAGAATTAAAACAACTTCCTTAAAAAAGGTTTTTTAATTCTAGACTATATATATATATATATATAAATATATATATATATATATATACATACATATATATTGGGTCAATCAGCAAGTTGTGTTGATTAATCAGTTTCTGCTAAACGCATCTTGATGTGATAGCGTGCGTTGTTTTTAAAATGAAGAAATCGAATTTTTCGTCAAGTAGTCAACATCATTCAGTAGCAATGTCTACGCCGGTGCGTTGTCGTTATGGAGGATCTAAGAGTTATTTGTGCAGAGTTTAGGTATCCTGCGCCGGTCGTTCCTGCGCAATCTTTCTGAAATTTCGCGGTAGTATTCCGTATTGACCGCACAACCAGGTGGCAAAAAATCATGGAAGATGATTTTCTTGTACTATAAAAAACCGTAAAGATAACTTGTGTTGGATCGGTATTGGATCTGCTCTGTCTGAGTTTGTTCGATCGACGCTCTCATTGGAAGCACCACTGAGAAGATTGGACATTTTTTCTGATGTCGGGCCGGATACCCATGATTTGTCTCATGTTATCACTCTTTGAAGCAATCCAGGGCTTTCTTCTCTCGCCTGGATGTGCAATTCGGATATTTCCCGGCGGGCGTTGATTTGCTAGAAATTTAAGATTTTTAAAACAAGTGATTTTATGCGATCATGCTCGACGCTTGTGGCATATATATATGATAGACCTTCCTTGCGGAACTGCCTACGGGGGTTTATCGGTTACGGAGACCATCCACAGACTGCGCTAACGCTCATAAGTGCGCCTGTTTTAGCGTTGTCCGGTTGGTCGATGGGACAGTTGAAGCAACTCCGCAAAGAACAGTTATCCGGTTAAGGTCAGCTTTATTCAAGCAATGCGCTAGCCTTTGCGACAGATCGACAATAGCTACTGAGGGGCTGGAATACGTTACAATTATCTTCATGAGGTTCCTGCAAGTACAACGCAGTTTTTCGTTCTATATAAGAGATAAATTCAACTCAGCTTGATATTATATAGTACAGCATTTTCCGCCACAACACCACATGAACTCGAAACGGTTCGGCCACGAGTGCCCTCGAGCCGTACTTTATCTGCTGGCATCTATAATCGCTGTAAAATAAATTATTCATTGAAAGAAAGAAAGCTTGCCGCTATGAGAATGGTTCGATTGAATGTCAAAGCAGATATCCAATCTTACTACTTCTAGAATACTTTTTAGTCTTGAAGGAGTCTGTTGATCTCAACACCTGCAAGAATAGAGATAGCATTATTTTACCAATGGCACTGGTGATTACTGCTTTCACGATACAACGGGTAATCTTATCCATCATCGATTGGATAAGTTCATCGCTATTGTTTGTCATAGATGGCCTTTTTTCAGGCTGGCGCTGTTTGATTTTCAAGCATCTTACTCCCTGCCAGGGCGCGTGGTATTTTAATCCGGTTATTTACTACAGACGACCAACTCCGTTTCGAGTTGTTGAACGCGTGTACATAGGCTACCGGAGGCCAGGGTGGCATACTTGCGGCATCCGTCTACTTTTCAAATATTCTCCGTGACAACATTCTAGTATTGTTACTATCCTAATTGGTAGTAACATAATTCATATAATTTCACACCTATTCTATTCAGTAATTCTCTCCTTATTAGTAAATAGTCAGTTGTCTGCCTATCGGTAATAGGATAGTTCTAATATAATATATAATAGGATATATATGTATATAGAGTGCGCTGCAAAAAAATTAGCAACTCATGTTTTTGGTGATAATTTTGGCTTGATTTATTTAAATGGCTTGAAATTGGCTTGACAAGGGCATGATATACATGACGACCCACGAGTTTGGTGTTAATCAAACCATGGGTCGTACAAAGGATGTCTTGGGAAACGAAAATACAAGAATTGAGGCATATGCTGAGCTCGGTCATACAGTAACTGCTGTAGCAACCAGATTAGGACGGCATAAGAGCACCATCAGCAGGTTCTTACACCTTGGAGCGAGATATGCAGATCGAACAGTGGGCGTAAGCCAGTTTTGACCATTCGAGATCGGAAGAAATTTCATCTCGATGGCCCTGACGGCTGTCAGTACTATTGGCATGAACCTAAATGGTTCTCGAAACGTGTGCCCGATGGTGGTTCTGTGAAATGTTGGGGCGCATTTGGATATGATGAGAAGTCTGACCTAGTCGCGATCGTAGGGCCGAAACAATTCCGACAAGTGCCAGCGTATCGTCGGTTCCTAGTTAGAAGCCCATTTCAGAAGAATTGGAGGACGTGACGCAGTTTTCGACGAGACAACGCCACGTTTCATACCTCGGCTAGCACTTTTGCCTTTTTTTCAAGAACAAAAAGTGTCACTTTTTGAATGGCCGTCATTGAGCCCAGACATGAATCTTATCGAAAATCTTTGGCGACATTTGGTGAAGCAGATTTACCCAAATGGTCGACAATATGATAATTTGTCGGACCTCAAAGAAGCTGTCCAGCAAGCATGTACTGATAATCCACTGTCGTACTTACAACAGCTCATTAACTCTAAGAAAGACTGAGTTTACGATTTGATCGAATACTCCGTAAGGCGTTATTGTTGCTAATTAATTTTGCAGCACTCTTTCTCACTTTTTTTTCACACCGATTGTGAGATTGCAACGAAATGAATACCATACTCGTGGTTCGTCATGTACATCATGCCCTAAAAATTTCCTCAAGCCATTCAACTAAATCAAGCCGAATATATCACCAAAACATGAGTTGCTATTTTCTGCAACGCACTTTTTATATCTATATATATATATATGATCCACACCTACTCTATTGAGCATATCCATGCGGTACGATTTATGGGGGCACGAGACCCAGGTGGCGTCGTGCGCGGCGGCAAAGGTGTGCGACTGTTCCGGTATGTTGACGACAGATCAGCGACGGATCGATCGGCTTCCCACGGTTCAAACGGATTATATATATATATATATATATATATATATATATATATATATATCTTAGATTGCAATACGAAATTGGCACTCGATGAGATCGAACACATCGGTATATGCGTCCCATGAGCTCCTGTAAAGCAACGAAACGATTAGCAGTAAAAAGTACTGTCAGATGCTCGACCCTTTAAGCAAGTTGTCCTCAAAAAGCGTCCTAAGAAATGCAATCGTACAAGAGTCGTAGTCCACCATGAAAACGCCCACCTGCATTTGTGGCTGAAGCTTGAACTAGAGATGAATGCGAGCAAGACTAAAGCGATGAAACTTTGACGAGCAAGAACACTGACCAAAATCTTTACGTTCCAGTTGGGTTCAGGAACAATCGAATTCGTTCCCTACTTTCCCTACCTAGGGTCGTGTTTTTAGCACGTGGCATAAATTTCTTTAATCATGTTAAAGATAGAGTCAGAAAAGGCCTACCTGGAGAAAATGTGATTTATATCCGCCGCGGCATGTCCAGCAGTTCGGTCCATAGCAGAATAAGCAAAACGCTAGATTGATGGTTTCATCGAAACACTTTGATGTAACATAAACACGCTTGCGCAGCCTGGGTGTTAATAAAATAAATCTAAAACTACTACTATAGAAGGGGGTTGTATATGTACTATATGACTGATTAATGTGACATTGTATGTTTAAATTACATTTCTGAATTTGCCTTAAGGATCTTCCTGACTGACTCAATAGTTATTCATTGCAATTCGAAAATAAATTTGCAGATCTTGTCCTTCGAAGAGAGCTTACACAGTGCTGCATTGATTTGCATTTACAAATTATTTTAGTCTATAATTCATCCTGCAGCTGTTTTTGCCGGATTAACAGGGGTAGAGTGGCGAAAGCTATAGACACTTTGTTGCAAAGCACCTACTAGCTGAATCATGGACAACGCTCCTGGTAATAAGCTCTATATGCACTACTCGGAATGGACGCAGAGTGTCAACTGGTCTCTGCAAATAGCAATATACCGAAATTTTCCACAATGGCGGCGCTGGCGGCAAGGCGTTCGTAAACACCGTCGTTCCATAACATTTCACTACGGATATCTCTCAGAGAGAGAGGAGCTCATTGAGCTGTAAGCTATTAAAGATTGTTCTTTCCAAAAAACAAAAACCTGACGCCCTTGGACGTTTTCTTTCTGTAGGGCTCTTTGAAGCAGAAAAAAAATGTTTGACAAGATATTACGAAAGTAACGCTTAAGTTACGTTAAAAAGTCTGCAAAACGGTGTATCTTGTATACCGTAGAGTGCCATCTTTTAGACAGAACGGCATGCAAGGTACTCGCAAATTAGACTCGAATTTTGGCCGTACGCAGCCTAACTCCATTTGTATGTGAAAATGTCTAAAACCCTTAAGTGGCACTTGCCGCACCTTTTAAATTTTGCCCAAAGTCAGTCGTCAAATATTTGACGAGTGCTGAGGCGATTGCCCCGACATGAAAATAACGTCCCCTTCCAACAACATCAGTGCGACCCCGTCGTCGCTTATGCTCGCCAAGGGTAATTTGCTCAAGCATAGTCCTGATGCTTGTGTCGGCCTCCGCAGTAAGCTTACGACGCTATGAGTAACTCTCAAAATTGATTGGCGCTATCGGCAACGCTGGTAACGTTGTTTATCCAACTGTGGTGGCAATTATAGGAAAAGTTAGTATGTGACTTATTTGTTTCCAACTACGAAAAGTACTTGTGTATATTCTGGTGGAGCGTGAGCGTGGAGAAGTGACTAATTCGTGATTTTAGTTTTGCGCGAACCGTACACTGATGGAGATTGCCACAATTCTGCGCATCGCCACCGCGAAGTTGGTATTGCACTCAATGCGGCGTTTGCCACGAACGAATGCCGTTCGTTCCGCCACTGTGCGCTACGAAAAATAACGCTACCTAAAGTGTGTCGAGTCACTACGCGGCTACGCAAATTGCACACCCAACACGAAATAAACACATGAACCCAATTTACGAATGTTCATTTGGAGATGATTTAAGTGTTCTTTAAGCGCAGAGTTTCTTAGCCAAAGCTAAGTCGACGCTTGGCTTTGCCTGCCTGCTCCAGTCGAACTGAAACGCTTAATATGTGAGCAAGCAATAAGAGTCGACTGTAAAATCGTTGCGAGCGCATGACATATGAAAAGGCGGCTTATTCGTTCAGTCATGAACCGACATGGCCGGGTTGAATGACCGGTTCGTTCACATGACGGTGGTTTACATGACGTGCACCACCGTAATGGCAACCGGTGGCGCCACCCGGCGGCCGCCACTCATGGCCTCTCCTCGACTGTCTCTCAAGTGCTCATGACTGGAGTTTCCAGTTCGGAAACATCCACAACCTCCAGTCCATTTCACAAACGATGATGACTCATAACACAAGTCTATCTGTCTAGCCAGGGATGTCGCAGTTGCTTACAATGACTGTGGGGACAATACATTTAGTTATAGACTGCAGCGGGCCAAATTTCAGAAAACACTATAAGTCTTCGGCATATTTTTGCTTTTTCTTGTTCGTTTTTTAGTGGTTTCATAAATTATTCATTGTAATCAGTCGCCAACGGTGGGAACATGGCAATTAGGTCTCTGCGAACGTGTGCACCTTTACGAATGGTCCAATGAAGGGACCGACCATCTCTGGATGGTTCCCCACGTCTTCGGTATTATAAGCGTATGAAGCAAATGCACATAATAGCAGACGATCTAAATGCTAGTTTGCGAATGACGGCAGCTGACCAGGCCACCACCGCTACACGTTCAGGTTGACAGAGTCCAGCACCCTAGGACCTCTCATTTCTCTTACTTCCGATTAAGAAATATTACCAAATTATGCCCACAGAATAACGTTGTCCAATGTTATTAGAACATCACATTTTGATATTGAAATCTTCATCTCGTTGTGAGTTGCCAATCAAGAGAGCCTTTTTCCCAGGCATTTTGCAGCAAATGAAAACCATTGCCTGCATTTACATATCTATACACTTGAACGTCATGCGTCCGCCATAAAACTTGGAGGCAGGCAACGCTTGAGACCCATTACGTGGAGTCCCTAAAGGGTAGCTTTAATCACAACAGGTACGCCGTTCAAGCAAGAAGAGGGCCTTGACCATTGAGACAACAAACTGGCGATTTCGAGGATAAGCCGTTTATTTATGCTTATATAGTTCACTAGACTACAATACTGTCACGACCTTCCAAGGCTCTTACATTGAACAGGAGGACGTGATAATCTACTCTGTGCAAGCCTAGGATAAATCATAGTATATACCAGGCGAAAGCGACGAAAAGGCCCTAGTTCAATCCTGAAGCATCTCCAACAGAGATGTGAACCTATAAAAGCCCTTTAATATATGCACGTTGAGAAAGAAAGACAAGTTGCAAAGTAAGATTGCAAAAAAGAATGAATTTAGTCAAATATTCAACGATGAGTTTCTTCAGCACGAGATAAGGAATCGGGTGCTGGGCGATCTGTGTGCGCATCCCGTCTTTTAGTGACAGGTGTGACAACGGATAGGCGAAACGCAATTGGGATATCCGCTTCAACTATTGAACGTTCGAATACCATGCTTAGGGGTTCAACAAAGTCAGCATACAAGCACTTCGAGGTGATAGGGAGCAGTTCCTCGGGCATGGCAGTTTGCTTTAAATGGCTGGGGTACGAGAACTAAAAGGGGACGTCCTAATAGCAAGAAGCGAAATGAACACAGAACGTCTCGGTCTGGTTTCGTGGGAAGCGTAATAGGTCAGTGCCGATGTGGATTAGGCCAATGTCTTCTGCTGACATCAGTTCCGTGAATACGATCACGAAACTGATGTCAGCAGACATAAGAAGCTACTTGACGGTAGGATCAGGACCACGTAAGTCGTGAACAGATTATGAGTAAGTCATGAATAAATTGAGTCAGCTTTACGTACATATCCTGAACCGACGTACGCTTCATCAAGGTGGTTCTTCAGTCAGTCCATGGCCGAAAGATCGAAAGATATGGTTTTTGCTTCATACGACCGTGTCCCAGACCAATAGAAAACGATGCCAAAGGGGATAGCATCTTCCTGCCTAGACCCAGGGCTAAGTTTGTCGCTAAACCCCAACACGGTCTCTTCGACGTGCTGCAGGGGTTGATTGCAGTGCTTGGACTATGAAGCTGTTAACAGCGAAAGTGCATCAGACGCCCACCCAGGATTGGATGCAGTTACAACATTCCTAACACAAAACAAATAAAAATGACGCGCCCCTGTTACTGTGCGTATTTCCAAAGGTATGCCAACATAGGAATGCGCACATTGTCACCAGCGCAGGGTGTCTTCAACTGCAAGTGTGGGCCGGTAGTGTGGGGCTCCAACCCACTAAAAACCAGTCTTGTCCCCCCACCGATTGGCTGCAGCGGAGATATGTTGGGCTTACTGCCTTGCTAATTCGGTAGAGATATTATAGAAGTGAAACTCCCCAGTCCCGTGAGCACTTGTGTGACGTAGTAGTCCAGTTCCTGTCGAAGGCGACCAATCCATCAATGCCCCCATCCTCAGTCCTAAACAAGACGCTCCTCCTTTCATTGGGGGAAATGATTCTCGTGTCGAGTTCTACCAAATTTTAAAATAGATACATATTTTCATGATAGACCCTGTATATACATATGTATGTATATATATATATATATATATATATATAGAGAGAGAGAGATCGAGAGAGAGGGGGGGGGAGAGATCTGTGCGTGGCCAACGTTTGCACGTGAAAAGAATTAAAGCTGATACGCTGGCTATCACTCAGTGTTGCAAGGTGAGTGGTTGGAATGTGGGCGTGTGCTCGCGTCCGGTTCAATGGTGCTCAAAAATAGGCTCGTCTGTGCTAGAGAATGCACCGCACAGTGAGCGGTAAGCAGTGTGGGATTAGGGATGTGTGTATATCGATTGTTGTTGTCACAACTCACTGGCTGCGCGCTCCACAATCCGTCAGTGATCGTCTTTCTCGCGCAGCTTTCTGGGCAGCATGGATTAGCATGACGCAGTATTAGCCAATGGCCGTCGTCGGATATAAACGCCAACTCCTCGCTGGGTGTCTCTCACTGCGACGCGGTACCAGCGGCAGCTATCAGCAGCGTCGACCGACGTCCTCTAATACAGCTGCCGGTTCCAGTAGTTCGACGGCATTCGATGACGGATTCAATTGACCATCGAAGTCGGTATCGAGACGAGTCGGTGTTCAGTCGTAGCTGTGCGTGGTAAGGCCAACAATCGACCAAGACGATGCTGCTTCCGTCCTTCTTTTGCTGGCAACGGCCGGAGCCGTTGTCTCTGCCGAGAAGCCAGGTGAGTGCTGGACACATCTGTCTAGGCAGTTGAGAGATCAATGCGAGAGCCTTTAACGAGAGTTGCTGTCGTGCACGTAACGTGTCTACGCAACGCCATGCGCTCAATACTACTATACAGAATGTGAAGTAATTCGAAAGGCGAATCGATGATACCCTCTTGCTAGTATCCATCGTGCAACTTACTTGGCCAGCATCACA
>QVRM01004656.1:0-26290 GCA_003439945.1 Dermanyssus gallinae | reverse complement strand
CGGTGATTAGGCGACCCGTCACGTGCGATTGTCTATTCGTACAGCAAATCGTCCTGCTTTTTTGTGTTTGGACCTTCGCATGTATATATATATATATATAGTTCGACATTAAATTGGACTTGCGGACATTTGTGAAAATATATTAACAAAACCTGCGGTAGAGAGCTCGCTAGGGCAGAGCTCCCATCAGTCTTATCTTCCGGTGCGGGTCACACGATTAGCGAGCCCAAATCGATCGCCAACCAACTAACCCTACATTTCGCTACTTTTTTTTGGTGAGAGGGAAAAATGCTTTTACGCACACCCAAAGCGGGTAGTGTGGGACTCGATGCCGATGTTGTTGGCATAATATCCACTAAAAACCTCTCACCTAAATGGCCTCAAGGAAGAGGCGAGGGGCTGGAACCATTCTTTAATAGTATTTCAACTACATTTCGCTACTGTTGGATATAAAACTACAAACTTGATTAAATTTGTGTGCTGGTCGACACCGCCTTGACGAACTATGGCCAAAAGAATCTCTATTATTTTCGTTGCCTCGGGTGCAGGTCTCTGATGTTGAGGGCGCGATAGGGAGCTTGACTACTAGCTAGGTCTAGTGGCATCATGAGTGTTCTGGCTAAGCTATTAAAGTTGGCCTTCTCCGCTAATGCAGCTCCTTTGGCAGGAGTTATTAACCTCAGAATCAGTATCTCTCGCATCGATACCAGTGTGAATTTTGGCATGATAAACACAAAACAAAAAAACAACAAACATCCACGCAGATCCACGTGCAGATGTCATTTGTCCCACACATGTACAAACAAAGTCGTGTAGTCAACAATGTTGTTGAAACTAACCCAGAGTTAGAGACATACCGGGGCAGACGGACTCTACTTACGGTAGATTCAGCAGAGGACGTTCTACGCGAGTGCAACGTTTAGTCAACAGCACCCGCCATGGAAATATCCATGCGTTATCGCTGCAGAATAGCATACGTGTACATCTTACATTTGCATGGCTGGCTGGCTGGCTGCTGCCCGGCCGCTCGGCCCGCAGCGAATGGGTGGGGCAAATTGTAGTTGTCAAGGCTGTCTGTATCTAGCAGCTGTGGTTTAAAACCCCGCCCTGTGCCACCGACGTGGTTTAAGTCTCATTTTGACATTACGTGACGACGCTGTGATCGAAATAGGTCGTTATTCGAGAAAGGCAAGCCCTCTCACTAGCGCTCAGATAGAACCGCCGGGCGCCTAAGGCCTACCACATGTTCGAACTTTGAAATCATTGAAATAATAGCCGTAGCTTTAGTCGTTTATAATAATCGTTAATGGTTAGTTGTGTGTGTGTGTGTGACATATACTGAAAAATTGAGTTACACACCAGTGATGTTAAAAGTGACATTGCCAGTGGCATTAGTAACTCATTCAGTGGTTGTAGTTGTCGTGAGAGACGTGAGAGATGAAGTTGTGTGAATAGCCTTTTGCTACTCCTCGCAGTCGATGATTAAGGAAAAAATAACACCGGCTAACCTATCCTAAACGTTACTAATACAATAATAGTATCAACACGTACGAACGTAAGCGAGGCATATACAAGGAAGCCGTAGCTTTCGTGTAGAACGACAAGCCCGATGGCCCCGGATGGAGTTCTTCCAGTATGAAGGTTACACGACGCTGCGAACCTCTTAAGTGCCTTATTTTGCAGGACCATTCTCGATTAGCGAGTTATTCACTGGACACCTAGGGCCGAATAAAGTCAGTCGAGTAAGCCTGCGGCAAAGGAAAGGAATAAGGTAATAAATGAGAGTTTAATGATAATTGTTGGGCCACCCCCTTGTACACTCCCACAGATGCATGTGCGGTAAACCAGTCAGAGAAAGCCCACCATGCACTCTCATGCACTCTGAGTGAAATACGCGCGGCCATTAACAATATATTAGCGAGGATACTGAGGATAGCGGGCTACCCAAGTATGCTAGACCCAACAAGCTTTGGCACGCAACGCTCACCCTAATGATAAAGTAACGGAGGGGCTATTGACTAATTCCCACCCCAATGGCGGAGTAGCGGAGCGGCCATGCTGCCTCAGCGGACGAAAGAAGTATGATAAGCAAATGTGCAGGACTGGCCGAATCACCCAGCTTTAGTTCAGTGGCATTCGAAATTTGTTAGGTGCTCTAAAGCAAAGTTTTTAATGAAATACTATTGACGAAACTAACAGAAGGTTTGAAGAGCGCTACAGGAGACGAAGGCCTGGCTCACCAAAAACCATTAAATACTTAAGTGAAGTAAGATTCGACCTCCAACGTATGCATATTACACGCAAAAAAAAATTGACTTCATCAGTAAAACATTGCCCATCAACAAATATTTAAATAGCGGTAATTTTTCAATAGTATGAGACGATTAGACAATCATTTACACACACATATATATATATATATATATATATATATATATATATATATATATAAAGATTTCTTTATTTGTGTCTTTAAAAATACAATTGTCTTGTATGAATGATTCAAATAATTATACAAATTATATATATATATATATATATATATATATATATATATATATATATATATATATATATATATATATATATATATATATATATATAGCTGCATTAAGAGTAATTTTTACCTAGATGACTCGATTCGTCCAAAGATTTTCCTATTTAGTTGATTAACTCAGTTTGCCGATCCCGAGACCAGCCAAAACGTGGCGATTTCCGCAACTATTCGCCACTGTGCACAGCTAAACCAAACGGACTTTTACTAGCTATCCGGTCTACGCTAATTATACCTAATAGCAATCGGCCTCCAGTCGTGTACACTTCGACCGCACCTGGGGGTATACCGTTCTTAAGGTTATTTCTAGACATCTAGACTGCCGAGGTAAAGGAGTTGAGTTAAGGCTCTGCTCAATAAATCAATGAAATGCTGCCTACAATCGTGGAACATACAGGGGGAGATCATGACCGAAGGTCACCCGCTACTATTGTCTGCACACATATATATATATATATATATATATATATGGCTTGATCTTTTAATAGTTGTGTAGGCTTTTTTTATTATAAATATAGGACACTAGTCAGATCAGAATTTCTCGTTCGTATCACGAGTCTTGGGTATATGAATGGTGCTTTTGAAACGCGACATATCCTTACCGTTATTGCCGTCAAATGATATCGGTGACGTTACGTCATCGATAGTTAATGGGTTAACGCTTAGACGCGTATTTCTCACCAGTCAATAATGCAATGTCTGGAGCTCTCCTGGAAATTGCCAATGAAGCTCTAAACCACTCCGTTCTCGTCTCTTCAACTACGTATATACTCGTGCATCAACAGATAGGTCAACCGACGAGTTGACAAATTGTTAGGTTCGGGCATTGTCTAAGCTTCCGAAACTGCAGAACCGACATATGGATAGGGGTACAAAATTAGGAGTCAACGCAGAGAGACGAGAGAAGATGCATTCCATTGACAGAGGAAGAATTAATTACGCTAAATTGAGCATTCCGTTTGCGATTCTGGTGCTCCAAAGACTGCTAATTGAGTAGAAGTATCGTGAGCTTGGTATATTTTGGCAAAGGAGTATATCTTCCGCTCCTAAATGGCGCCTCTTTATGTGCATGCAACTCGGGCATAGAAGAAGGTTGTTGGAAAAAAGACACAGAGAGCAAATTACATTACAATTACTAGAACGTGTGTTCCAGCGGTTACGATTTCAATCGCCCCGGCCGTGGTGTTGACACGCTCGGCAGCGTACTGCGGCCGGTACGAATATTTACACTGTCAACTTGTTTGTCAGACACTTCTGAGCTGATAACATTGAGTGCAGTATAATTATTGAAACAGCACGTTGATTGACGCGGGAAAGACAAATAACAACTCTATTTAAGAACGAGAGCGAGACAGCAAGAAAAGTCCTGGTGAATTATCTGATTTTATATGATTTTCATCTACAATGTGGAGGCTTGTATTTCCGGAACTTTAAACGTGTGCGTTTTTTGCTACGACTCGTACGAATCCGGGACTATCATGTCATGTGAAGTACGTGCATTTACACAAAATATATCCTTCCTGTGTCGATGCTGTTAGTGATGTATCGGTGCAAAATCGTCCACGACAAGCATAAACCTTACGGAATCCTGAGTCGTCTTCATAGTCATCATGTTATAATTTGATCACACTTTACGAAAAAGTCATATGATGAAAGTGGCAGTTTGTTTTAATTGTGTTCGAGGTCTAAGTCCTTGTGCCAGCCGCTGCTACAGCCAAGTGTGTTTGTGCCCCGACCTATGTATCGTTAACGCTTCATCGTCACAACCGCTTTTAGAAGTCTCCTGTTGCCTTTTGGGGCTCCGCAATATTAGTACTCGGGGATGTTAACACCAAAAGCTGTGCAATAAGCCAATGATGCCGATGATCGAGAACGCGACCCGTTGATGACTAGCGCGTTTTCTTGCTAAAATCAGTTTGACATGAATAATGAACTTTTTCCCATGAATTACCTTCTTAGAATATATATATATATATATATATATATATATGTAGGACCTGAACACATCTTTGACAACAGCAGAACTATATATATATATATATATATATATATATATATAATTTGTTTTTAGTGTTGTTATTGCCGCTGCTAGAATGTTTATCCGCGTGCTGTATGTTTGAGTGTTCAAATAGTGTCCTTCTGGTACTCTGCAGACGTTGTTCTAGAAGTGGCAGCCTTGTGTATGCTGTAACTGCACCAAGTGTACACAGAACACGCGTACAAGACGCCGCTTCACAGCACAACCTTTGTGAATGAGATCCTAACCGGCTTTCACTTTGTCGTCTAAAGGCGATCAGTGATGGCTGTGACTTTATGTGATTTCTATGTGACCATTCACTGAATTGACTTATCAGTATTTTTCTCGGCCCATTCTGTGCAAACATGTTGGCCTACCCAGGTACGTTAACATGCGGAGGGACAAAAACGTATTTTACGCTTACGACAACTCATTCGTCTGTTCGAATAGACAGGTATTGCAGGTAGCAACAAGCTTACTGGTTGCCACTTCCTCCGTTTACGGCGAGGCTCGAGATTCATCTAGAAGGCTAGTAGAAGTCGAAGGTTGGCCGGCGACAGTGGCCAGTAAGGCCTCCGCACTAGCAGGACGCCGCTGTCACGCACGTTGGGCTGCGCGTGACCTTGGCACGACAGCCTCGGCCTTTACTTCTCCTCTCAGACGGCGACAAGTTGCTGCTGCACTCTCCCTTAACCGCCTCCCAGCAGCCCCGGCTCATGTTTTAATTAGATGACACAGATGTGTATAGTCTCATAACGATATGTATCTGTTTATATATATATATATATATATCTAAGATACATTTCATGTACATGCACAGCAATTTAAAGTTCGCTTCCGTAAAATTTATCACGTTTAGTCACACTTTTATTTACCAGCATATATATATATATATTATATATATATATATATATATATATATATATATATATATATATATATATATATTATAAGGAATATTTTATTAAAGATATAGGTGGAGCGATATTTGCCACCTGAGAACGTGTGCATTGACAATATTGCTCTATCTTGTATAGAGTGGGTTCGGACCACGGCTGTGGATAGACGCCGCGAGTCTGTAGCGTCCCAGAAAAGCATTCTGCCCCGACTAATGAGGGGGGGGGTAAAAGTCATCCCATCTGGGCGCTTGCAGTCGTCAGCGAAAAGACCCTAGGGCTCTAGAATGCAGGAGGATTCGCAATACCGGAGCGCCCGGATGACGATGTCGTTAATTGCGACGTGCCTGGCACGCCGTTCTGCACTGATGATGCACGATAGCTCGTGATGGTCTAACTTGTCAACGAGTTGGCCACAATTGCATTAACGAGGGAAGACAAGGTCGCAGTCGAGCCGAAGACCTGCCTCAATTCGAGTGGCTCCGTCGTCCAAGGGGGCACCCAGTGGGGCGCTTGGAAGTGCATGCAACCGTGCCCCGTACCTCTCAGCGGTGACCGCTCGAAGCCGAGCCTTTGCGGAGTTGTCAATAGTGCCCACGAGTAAGCTGCGGCACACTTCATTGAATGCACTCCAGTTGTGTTGCTGTTTTCGAGCAAACGGCGCTAGTGATAGATATAGGAGAGACTCGACGGTGTTTAGAGTAAATTCACTCTATAGATGAAGGTCGTTCAATAGCTCTGTTGGATGGGCTCTACGGAGAAGGTAGGTGGTTCTGGTAGCTGGGAACAACGATTAAAGCAAAAGAAGGGCACGATGAGCGCCAAGCGGGATGAAGTTATCAGCGGCGTTCTTTAGATTGTTCTGCCATTTTTGTGGTTTTCACATAATAATATTAGAGTGCCCATGCGAATCCTTGCGGCCGGCGGAAAAAAGGTTCCAGAAGCTCCAGGTCACGGGTCGAGGGTAAACTTACATCCTGGTATCAAGTTCTGGGTACGGAGGTCGGGGGTCTGTGCACTATTACCCGTAGCGTAGATATCATTCTTCTCGGGATTCAACTCCACACCGGAGCTCACACAAACCTCACAAAATTCGAGCACGCGCCGAACATCGTTGGCAGCCGTGTCTGTATCCCCCAATACGTCATCTTTAAGGTACCAAATGTTTCGTGAGCTGTTGAGGGAGCCGACTAGCTCTTTGGTGCTCAGGCAAAAGTGGCCCCGCGGAAGGTGGGGGGGGGGGGTGGCCAGTCTGGGTCTGGTAAAGCAGGCCAGTAGACCCCCGCTACTTGTTTCCTTACACGTTTCGCAACGATCTTTAACAGTTTTTATTGCTTCGCTTTAGCCTGGATGTATTGCCCGTCGCATAGTGGACAAGTTATTCGCTGTGGGTGTGCCGCCAAACCTGTCGACTCGCCACTAGCTATATCGCTGGGATCAAGCTCCATTACTAAATATACGCGGGACCGCTTGTCATGTAAAAACGAGTTTTCTTGTCTCAATCGTTCGAGAAATACTACTCCAGTCGCCGTCCCGTCATGAACTGATGATAAAGTACTATTCATGTTGTACTTATATAACTACTAGAGTAGGACCACAGGATTTCATGCTGACATGGTCGAGTGTATGGTTTATCTTATTTGCAGTCACGGTACACACGATGGCGCGACGAGCAGCGCTCGCCTGTTGGTAGAAGCCATCCGGTATCGGGTGTCGTTCCTCTCCACCACGAAATGCGATTGCACGCCAGGTATAATGACTATGGCAGATATGTAGATATAGTGTAGCTTAATATATATATATATATATATATATATATATATATATATATATATACATGCGTAGATATAAGTATACTTACGCAGATTAAGTTTATCAGGATTTGTGCGCTAGATCAGATTAACAATAGAGTTACGAGCATATCGCAGCCACTGCTCGAAGGTTCATTACTTGTGTCGTTTAGGTAACTCACTTTGTCACTTGCAGACATTTTAGTACGTCTCGCGCAGTAGTCGAACCTGTAGTAGCAAGATAGATACCAGTAATAGTAACAGAGGATATATTCTATAGTTATCTTCAAATATTCGTTAATTATAGATCCTTAAGTGAACTGGAATTCACTTAGGACATTAGGCATCGTTGACAAACCCACTCACAGTTTCTTTGCGACGAGAAAGCCGTATGCACTGTGTCGTGGCAGTCATTTAAAGAAAAACTGTAGTCATAGTCGCATATCAAGAGTTAAAGACGTATATATTCTAGTTTCAGCTGTTGTACCAACACTAACAATCGTCTTCTATATGACCATAGATGTGATACAAATTGATCACTCTTGGCGCTTTTGGGCCACAATAAGTGGGTTTAGTTTTGCCTTTGGGTTAGGTAATTGAAAGCTGTTTATTTTGTCATCGAAAATTACTTGTGTTTTCTAATTCGTGAATCTAACCTCGGCTAATTACCTCCGCTAATGGGTGCTGTTCTTAGGCGGCTGATGAGTGAAGACGCGCGGAAGCGTAACGTCAAACGACAGCAAATTCGTCAACAGCAGCTGCAACAACAGGGAAAACAACAAAGCAGGGTAATGCAGCTTATTCATATTGCTTGCCTTCTGGCAATGACATACACTGCAATGACATATGTGTTGTAAATCGTGTTATTACCGCGTATCTGGCGTGGCGGCTAGAATACTATGCATACCCTACGCACAAATGCATTAGACTACTTACTCGCATTATTGACAGACTTCATTTAACGCAATAGATTGCGTATCTCAGATGATGAGATTGTTTAAACGCACTGATGCCATAGGTCAGCAGGCCCTAGCTGGTGTTCTACGTAAAGCGAGAAGCGGGAAAGATGAGTGTCCCCCCCTCTGGTAAGAGACTCACCTATCATAGTCGAAGTAGAAAGGAAGGGGTTAGCCAGTTTTGTCATCGGAAATGTATACCAAGAAGACAATTATGACTATATTGAATGATAAAGATGTATCAATATATATATATATATATATATATATATATATATATATATATATATATATATATATACATATATATAGCTGGAAAATAGCTGAAGGAAACGATCTTATAATCTCATTGAAGATAGTCAGTAATGCAGCGTTAAGTAAAGTATACTCTCTTTAGGCCTAGGTAATTGGTAACAGATTGAAAGGTAGTTTTTTAGTTAACGTTTGCAGTTAGCCCCGCTGAGTGCATTACCAACGCCTTAGAACACAAATTATATTAATATATACTATGTGATAAAAAAACATAGAACATTCGTTTCGCACTACCGAAGTTTATGAGTTTTCAGCGTTGACCTATTGAACTACTTACAAAAACATTATTCTTTCCGCGGGTGGGCCGGAATTTGCTAAACATACTACATTAGGGATTCTGTTGAGGCAAATGTGTGGTTGCTAGTTTCGGCGACGCATCGTGTGCCTACTAGAGCGTGCTTAAACTTTCCACAATTTTCAATTTTTGCTATCGTGGTCGGTTGGTCAAGATCCTCTCGAAATATATATACACACACACATAGAGGCATTCAATATATACAATTGCCCATTATAGAGTTAAATAGGAGTTAGCACAGGGGCATTGTGAATCCACTTTGTCATACCAATATGCCTGACCGGACATCACTCCACAAGATGTGTGGTTGCGAGATAACGAGTTGTTCGATAGAATAACGGACGCCTTGCACATGGTTAATATTCATATTAAAACAGTTAGCAAAATATGGGATCATGTGATATCGTATGTTTTGGGACTTTTGAGTTGTATGCACTAAAAATTGCTACTGCGCTCATCAAAGACACATGTTGAGTGCGAGTGCACATTAAATGATCACCTTAGGTCGTCCGTACAGCTTATTTGTAAACGCATAGGCTTTCAAGTAACCTATTTATGAGTTCAATAGGATTTAGCGCAGAAGCGCTCTGAATCGGCTTGTATCTCGTTTGTACACCGCCTGAACCGTTCGTGCAGCCTATGCAGAGAGGCTAAAGACTTACATGTGATACGTACCGCCAACCAATAAATTATATATATATATATATATTTAGGCGAGCACTGCCGAGTGTGCAAACGTATTGGAAATGATTAATAAATCATCACAATATTTTATATATATATATATATATATATATATAAATATATTAATATATATATACATACATATATCTTCAATAGTTAGGCCGCTGGGAGACTTCCAGATTGAATTAGTTTCTCAAATAATGCCGAGCCGAGTTGAGTCGGCGCACTCGCGCTCATTGATTGGCACCGCCTGAGCGCCACTGTTGTTGCACGATCGCAGCTGCCTATGTGCCGCCGGCGAAAAGAGAAGACAAGTGTTCGGCCCTCGCGAAGTTCCTCACTAGACTCGGTCTGGTCGAGTGCGTACTCCAGCGTGCCCGTTCGGCATCGCGGCGGCAAGGACAACAGTGACGCCTCGCGCTACTCACGGACGGTTTGTCCGCCGCCGCCGACGGTAAAAGCCGAAGACAGGACCGTCCGTGGCGATCGCACGCAGAATTGCAGCTGCATCGACGTCGAGATGGTGCAGTTCGTCATCAAGAAGGATCAAGATCAAGAAGAAGATTCCAAACGCCTGGCCGCCAGTGACGAGGTAGCTATAGCAACGGCTCTCCAGGAGAGCGGCGTTCGGCGGCACAACTTAGACTCGATTGCTGATTGCTCCGCTATCTCCGTCAACCAGTCCCCTTGTACAACCAGCAGACACGTGTGTGTGTGTGTCTGTGTGTGCTATAACGTTATCGCCATCATTGTTGCGCTGCTTCGACCACTTCTTTCTCCTCCTCATCATCACGAGTAGACAGACCGACCTTCAGCACCCTTTCTGCTGGATGGTACAGAATTGCACACCTTTCCACTGGAAGTATTGAGAAAGCACTCCGCACACTATTCGCTACGAGGCCCTCAGCAAGGATGCGAATCAACGGCACGCAGGACCATACGAAAGCGGAGATCAGTCCTCGGTCATGCACATCACCGAACGAGCGAGAAAGCCTAATTGTTAACGAGGAACGCCTGCCGAACTGCTCGTAGCCTGAGATGCACACTAGAGCCGCTGGCGTCACTTCATGTGCCGAGACGATTTTTTTTTTGAAGAGACAACATTGCCTAATTATCAGCACCGTTTAGCGAGTCTACATGAAACGTGCCATTCGAAAAAACAATTAGACTATTACTACTAAATATGAATATGTCATAACTCGCAGAAGCAGGGTTCTGACGATATAGGGTGATATGTATATACATGTGTGTAGATATATATATATATATATATATATATATATTATATACATGTGTGTAGATATATATATATATATATATATATATATGTATATATATATATATTTTTTTTTTTTTCTACGATGAGATATGCCATTTGGACTCCTGCAAACGTGTGCACCATTGAGGGGGGTACCACCTATCTTTGGAGGGTTCCCCGTTTGTGTGCTTGCACAGCCTCTCTACTGCAACCGATTCAGCTCAGTCCACTAAGAACATAGGCCTAGCCTGCTTGATTGTTCGAATTGACTAAAGACGTAAACGATAGCTAAATTCCGCATAGCCATTTAAATTGTCAATCGCACGTTCCCCCCCTTACGTGCAGACGCAGATGAGCGGGGCCTATCAGCGCCGAGGCGCATCGCGTGGCGGTGTTACCGCCGGAGGCGTCGGCCTCGGTCAACGCACCAAGAGCCACTCGCAGTTCACCCACCCGGAGACCATCGACGAAGGACAGCCGCAACTTGGAAGGTAACATCGCTACGCAAAGGCAACAGAATATATATATATATATATATATATATGTAGATATAATATATGTAGGATACGTATCATATATACTGTTAGAGACGACGACTTCTACAACTGTATCGGTACAAAAAGGACGTTTGTCGGCACTGTTACGTCCTGATAATGCTCTATAATGTGTGCCTAAATTACCTTAGATACAATACGGACTTCAACTCCAATCTCGATGACGAGGAAGGTATCACGTTTGTCGCTCGGACGGCCTCTCAGCGAGACCCTCAGAGAGAGCGAAAGAGCCTCACCGAGGCCGAGTCGGTGTTGCCCTGGAAGAGAGGCGAAGATGAGCACCTCGCAGAAGACGGAAGCCCTCAGGTATTCAGTAGTTTACTCGACTAGCGGCCAATAAACAAGACTCGAATTTAACATTTTGATTATCTAGCATTTCAGTTGAACGTGACTCAATTGTATATATATATATATATATATATATATATATATATATATATATCAGGGTGCTTCAGGAATATTTTGAGGGCGATATATGGAATTGTAGAGCTCGTTAAAGCAAATGTTTTTTGTTTTTTTCTAATGAAACATGGTCTCTGAAAAGTCTTGTTTCGGAGTGAGAGTGAAATTACTACAATATGTGACACTAATGTTTTTGCCCGATATAGGAGTACAAAATGTGCAATTGCGAGACAACCAGTCATCCTATACAGAAACTAAGCACACCGTCGTGTTCGTGCGAATTCTGCTTCTTCTGAAGAATATATAACGCCGGCCTAGAAGATGAGACATGGTCGTTTAGAACAGAATTCGCAAAAATGTAGTTATTTTATTAGCTTTCCCACCAAATACCCCTCCCCCTATATAAACCATTACCCTACGACAAATCACAGCAAAACTAGCACATTCAGGCCAACGCACATTTTATGACGATCAGATTAGGTACCAAACCTATAGGCAATGGGAGTTGTGGTTGCGGAGTAAATTAAGATTTTTCGGCAGGGTGTCCAGATTAAGTGAATGTAAAATGACTGTGTGGCGACGTTCACTACCGCCGACGTGTCGCGCTGCGGACTCCCTACGGGAGCAAGCGAGGCTAGAAAACCCGTGTACGATATACCCTTTTAGGGGGTTTAAGGCTTAAAATACATTTACGGACGACTGAGTAAAAGCATACTGGCATTAGCTAATACCCTTTGTATATGTATTCCCATCCTAAGATGACGATGATTCATCCATCGGCGGACGTTCGGAATAAGGTTCCTCACAGGCGCTCCTAGTTGTTCGTCAGGGATACTGTACCGCTCCTTCTGCCACTGATCAAGTGTCACCTCGCGTTCTTCTTTGAACTTCTTACCTGGGTCATTCCACAGGCGCCGACCTTCGGCTGCCTTTAGGTCCAAGGGCACTGTCTCTGCCAGCACGACTAAGGACGTCGTCCTGATGGTTCGACACCCCCAAATTATACGAAGGGTGCCGATTCGCTGAATTTTCTTCAAGAGCTCCGTCGCAGCGTCCGTGTCCATTGTAGGCGACATTCAAGCCGGCGAGCCAAAGAGAATATTGGACACGGACATCAGAAGTCTCTGTTGGCTATCTCTGGATCAGTGCGTGTCGGGCAATCTCATTAGCCGCTTTTTGGCGCTTTCGCGGCCGTTATCCTGCCATGAGGGGCTTTCCGTACTCCCCGGTCTAGATGTATACCCAGGTATCAAGTCATATCCTTTAGCTCAATGTTTTCGCTAGACAGTGCAAGCTTCAAAGGGCTCCCGGTGACTAAAATCGCCTCACTCTCCTGAGGGGCAAGTGTTGCTCCGGCACCTCTCACCTACCTAACTTTATCCGGCAGCGCAATATTGGCCTATGTCTCCAGTCCCATATTGGTCCTGACTCTGACGGTCACAGCAAGATCATTCGCGTAGGCGAGTAATTCTACTCCCGCTGGAAGATGCTAAATGTCCAAGACGTCATCATATGCCATAATCGAGAGGCGTTCCGGAAAGTTGTCCGATCAAAACGGGGATGCTGCGGGAAACGAGTGCTAACCACCAGAAGCTTCTCGTCCTTCTTCAGATGCTCATTCCTTGCTCCGCCAATCCCTAACGATCCTGTATGGTTTGCCCCATGGATTCAAGTCAACCTGCTCAATCAAATTGCGCCAACAAGCCTCCTTGCTTTTGCTGATCTTTTTTCGCGACCAGCTTTTTGTCCCTTTGTACTCGATGTTTTGTTGGTGGGTTCGCACGGTGTCACTCTCACTCCTACCCGCCGCGGTGTAAATACGTCTATGACGCATGCACTCCCTACGAGCCAACGCAATGGCGTCGTTGCGCCAGAACACTGGCCTCATTCACGTGCTGCGTCTAGCTGGGGGAGCATATGCCGTCTGGCACGCCTTCTTCAATAGACTGTATAAGTCGTCCTCTGTTTCCGGCACTCCGTTGCCCTCAAGCAACCCTTCACATGCTTTCTTCAACCCGCCATTACATTTTATACGTCATACATGAACGGTATACCTGGACGTGTAGGTCATCACAGACCACCCCACCAAGGAGATGTGAAGACGTTGAGCGTTCTTACCTTCGTCTCTGCTTTCGCGACTTTGCGTCGCCTGAGCCGGGGAGGAATGCGGTAAAAATGGGTTTGTCAGTCCCCTACACTTGTTACGTTAGCTGTTCGTGACATATGTGCATTAACATTTCCAAAACCTCTCAATATAAAACAAAAACAATCATTCCCGTACTTGAGTTTTCGAATTCTATCTCGAATCATGCATCATTCAGTTCATGCAGCAGTCCTAGTATAGGGATTATGTTTTCATCGCATGAGGCGTACTTTACTTAACACATCGAGGAAATTATTTGTATAGACTGTAATCCTTTCATCGCATCGTCAAGTCCCCCAAGTACTCGCTTAGCGTGGCTATTGTCGACCTCTGTGTACATATTTGATCTAAAAATTGTGGACGCAGCCCCAACGGCTCCTATTGCATCCAAGCGATTTAATATCACCTTACAAAACCTTTGACTCTGGACAGGCTCAGATGCTGTTTTTTTAATAGCTTAATTTGAAGCACAATAATCGGCGATCCTAATTTGTCGCCATTTGCTGGTGCCCTAAAAGAACGCACGACTTCCTTAAAGCGGTAGATCCGCGTCTTTACTAAACTTCAGCGATGACGTCTGGCTTAAGAAAAAAGTCGACCTGCGAGAACCGATATTTGAATGTGTGGTATGCAATCCATGATTTCGATTCGACAAAATACAATATCATGCAATCTTTTCAGCCTGTACTTGTACTTTGTGTGGTCATTCGTATGACATGTACTAATACCTTTAACATTACTCAAATACTCTTATATGGCTCATATTTTTGCCGTTTGTATGGATCATATTCGAATCCATACGAATGTATAGTATACAAAAACACTTAAAAATGATTAACAACAATACTACTACGAATGTTATTCATCTAGCGTCCATTGTAATGTCGTGGCATGTTTGTCAGCCCTTGTCACGATTGTAGGTAAATGCAATATATCTAATTAATTCGATCTATGATAATAAATAAGATAATACTAATGCAGTCACATTATATATGTGGATGCATGTTTGTATTTATATATGCATACATACGTACATACAGACATGAAAGCAAATTACGACAAAGGAAATCACTTACAGGCATCGTCTGGTAGCCGTCCAATGCACGAGGTACCTTCGTGGTACGAGAACAAGGAGTACACCCGATACCGGTCGCCAACCGCTACGCTTATTAACAGGTATTACAACGTTGGCCAAATTCGTAGATGCAGCGTTGTAAAAAAAAATTACATAGCAACTTTGACAATGCGCTGATGTTAACGTGTCAGCTCTGTGTTCACGAGATCTCAAGTCCTAATCAACCCAACACACAATCTCACGTCCTAATTATAATCACACAAAATCTCAAGTCCTAATAAAAACCACAAATTACACGACTGCCTCTCGTGAAAGCTTTATATTACAGATAGAGTAACTACACATTTAGAGTCACGATGACTCGCGACTTGTAGTAAATGAGTATAGATCACATTGTTTGAAAACTTTTCGAGACGATTCATTGTCTTGGTTTATCTGCACATCTTATAAAACAAGCAGATGTCACAAAAGTGTTTTATATCTTTAGTCCGATTGCTTGGGCGTTCCCTAAAGTACTACTGCAGCGCATAGCACTCTCGGGTTACCCTATCAGTATCAAATTAACACACCGACGATTTCACTAGTTTTAACGCCGTAACGATCTTGTTAACAAAAAGCTGATAGAAAACTAACAATAACGTGTTTTTTTCTCGGTGATTGTCATGCTATGTCGCCCCTATAACTTGGCAAAAATCTACGTGGACCTCAACGACGCATGGGTTGACCGTTTAGGCTTGACATGAGTCGCACAGGAGGTGACAGCAGCGCCAGTAAAAAACCAGCTGTATTTGATATTTTCGAGAAACTCGATAGACCAGACAGCAAAACTCCACCTGCGACTGAACAAGAAGATGACCTTCAAGTCACAGTGATTCAGGTATAGCACATTACACACATACATGTGTAATTTTTTTAATATATATATATATATATCCTGTTCAAATGGCCTGTTCAAATGAAAAGGTACGAAACGTCGTAACAACCAAACCGGTTAAGCTTTGAATATCCCGCTTTGGGATAATGTAGTAAGACATCTAGGGACGCGTGTCTAGAGTCTCCGCCATGGTTGTGCGCGTTGAGGCCGGTGGCGTCTCCGCTGTTAGCCCGAAACGTTAATTGTTGGATGAGAGTCAGCCCGAAATGGTTGTGCGCATGCGCGCGCGGTCGCCTGTGCATTATGGCGGAGAGAAGCAGTGTGCCCCGTCCAGCTGTCTCGGCAGTTTTTTTGAGGACATCATGGCGTTCCTATTGCAAAATTCCACGATTGAGGAGCAGGAGGTGATATCAGAGTTCCGACTGCAGAAGGTGTTCAACCGCTCAATATTCATGGGGCACTGTGACGTGTGTTCCGGTACCATTAGGACCTCGTTTTTTTAATCAAATTCCTCGAGCTCGGAAAACACTTACCTATTGAAGATATACCTTACGGTGAGCTCCAAGCCCGTAGGGGACGGAGGATGGTCTAGAATTAGAAACAACCTCCTTAAAAAATGTTTGAATTCTAGCCCTCTAGACCACGTCCCCACTGTCCGCACGTCTACAGAGTCGCCCAAAGCATATTAGCCAAGTTTAAAGAGAGCAACTTGATCATCAGCCCCATATCCCCGGCATGCCGCTCTGCGACTTCCATCAGTTCCGTCCGCTAAATAACATCACAAAGGGAGGAGCTTTAACTCGGACGACCAAGTGAAGGACAAATAAAGGACTGGTTCTTGTCGCAGCCGCAGGAATTCTGGGAACAAGGAAGTCTTCGGCTCGTGAGACAGTATGATAGTGTGCTTAGACTTTTGGCTATTACTTTTGAACAAATACTGCAATTGTACCCGCAGTGTCGTTTGTACCTTTTCATTTGAACATTCCTGATATATGCGAATGCTGCGTAAAAAGTGAATCAAACGCAAATAGGTCACAGGTATTGTGCACGTCGTACAACCCGACGGGCGGAGTTATCGTCAAAGTTTGGACCAACTGTGAATGGTCGTCGACTGAAGTAGTATTACTATTCATAGAATTTGCCTTTAATTCGTGTCCAAATTTTCCTCGTAATCTAAGAGCTAAGACGTAACTTAACCGCCCAATTTGCAAGTATTCCCTGTCTAGACAAGTTCTCCAAATTTATCGCTTGTGTAAGACTGTAGAATGACATATTTGTTATAAGCGGCTATGTAGGTTGAGAGAGAGACCTCAGTGACAGTTGCTGGTAGCGGCGCACTTAGCGGAGAAAGCGCTACGGCAACAGCGACAGCGGGGGTTTGAATCTGGAGTCGTTATAACGGACGACACTACAGTGAGTAAAACAGATAGAGTTGAGTCGCGGTCGAGGAAGGAACGCAGTGTGCTGAGAGAGGCCGGAGAGGCGGTGCTGTACCGAAGTAGCAAAGGAGTCAAATGGAATAAAACCTCAGCCGTGGTGGTCAATATCCGTGTACTTCCTCCTAGTAACCCGGTTAAGGCCCTGACACTAGTATAGCACTCCTGGTGTGTAACCTGTCCCCCTTAGAAGTTATTATGTTTATCAATTGCCATTTTATTTATTTTTCACTACTGGTTATTTCCGTGTTCCGTTTCAAACGCATTTAGAAAATGACTCTCTTGTCTTTGTCAAAAACAATTCGAAGAGGCTAATTAAACGGGTCACAAGTCGACGACGCGATGTTAGACACTCATACTGACGTGCAAAATGTGTAAGACTTATACAGCGGCATCCACGCAAGACTCTCATTCATCGAATACTATTTTCTACCTGTTTGCCTTCATAGGCAGGCAACAATTGCCCTATTTCACATTCTAATGTCTATCTTTAACTTTATCTCTCTTTCTTGTTCTCTGTCTGTATTGACATTGAGTTCAGGTTGAACGGGACCAACCAGAGCGCACTACCAATGGAGACGGTAGGGAACCAGAGGTCAAGGTTCGACTATGAGGCCGCGCGCGTCGTCACGAGCCATCGAAGCCGGTCTCTCGGACGGACGCGTTAAGGGCTCGCCTAGTAGCGCTTAACTAGCGGCACCTCGAGGTAGCCGAGCAGAGACCAACCGGAGGAGAAGTGCACACACACATCGACCTGGAAGAAACCCCCACACTAAAAGCTGACGTAGCTGCTGCTGCTGCGCTTAACTGCCGCCCCCTGCCGCTGTGTCGCCTCACCTAACAGCCACGTAACGCTGCCAATACAGACAAAGCAATACCTTATTCTTTATTGAAGGGGGGGGGGCGTGACCGACGAAGTTGTCAAGGTGAATGGTTCGACGAAGAGGTCAAGGTGAATGGTTCGACGAAAAGGTCAAGGACAACGGGTCGACAAAGAATTCAAAACAATGAGTCGACGATGACGTCAAGAAGAGTGGGTCGAAGATGAGGTCAAGGAGAGTGGGTCGAAGATGAGGTCAAGGAGAGTGGGTCGAAGATGAGGTCAAGGAGAGTGGGTCAAAGGTGAGGTCAAGGAGAGTGGGTCAAAGATGAGGTCAAGGAGCAAGTATGAGATTACGGACGGATACGTTTGGTGAGGACGACGACGATGTTACCGACGAACTACCGACCACAACCGCCGACAGACATGGTTACGTCGACATCGTTGGTAACGGTGATGGTCGTGCTGATGCATGACCGTCGTAGCCGGGGCAACTGCAACAGCGACGACAACGCCGAATAGAAATCGGGCAGATACGTACGAAGGATGCTAAGGCACGCCTGCGTAGCAGCAGCAGCAGCAAGAAGCAAGATCACTCAGTAACATATCGTGACAAGGCACTTCCGTTTGGTTGTAGCCTTCTACAGGCGCGTGTCGTTGTGTTTGTGTGTCTGATATTGTGCCTATAGAAGCCAGCGAAGAAGTCAACATTCCGTTCATCTAGTGTCGT
This sequence comes from Dermanyssus gallinae, assembly GCA_003439945.1. Classification (NCBI taxonomy): domain Eukaryota; kingdom Metazoa; phylum Arthropoda; class Arachnida; order Mesostigmata; family Dermanyssidae; genus Dermanyssus; species Dermanyssus gallinae. Next base: position 7,494 of record QVRM01004656.1, on the reverse strand, counting down.
AGGCGAATCAAATTTAGGTGTCAGCATGAGCTTTGAAACGTCTGGGAAATGCTGGGAAAGCTCAATGCCTCTTTGCCGCCTCCTCGGTTGGCCGTTGGTTGCCGACCTGCTTCTGTACAAGATTAGATTAGGTCAACAGAGAAGATTACAAAATAGATGACGAAACGTAACGTTAACTAAGTATGTGATCGCTAACAGCTTGTTAGATTAGGACAGTTGGACATTTTGTAGGGTGGTCGGTGTTCAACCTGGACACCTTCGTGCTCTCGGTGCAGGAGCAATTTTGTCATATTGCGACCGAGCGTCGTTGCAAAGTTTTGCTTCGAAACCGAAACAATGTTGTTTCAGCCTTTGCCAAACGCCTGAGATACTGCACCGCGGGCAGCATGTTGTCAGAGTGACCGGAAACGAGCGATTCCATTCGCGACGGTTAACCGTCGAGGTAATTTTCGTTCGTCCAGTTCGTCCACTCGTTGTGAGAAGCTTGTTAGCCGATTGATCGAGTCGAGACAATCCTGCGCAATTCGCACGCACAACAGCCTCTGCGGCCGTTGCACTTGCTTCAGTCTGTCTAGTAGCAGTAGTCACCGGATTCCTGAAGCAGGCCCTCTCGCTGAGTGAAAAGAACATAAATATATATATATATATATATATATATATATATATACAAAGAAAATGGCCATTCATACATATTAGTCCACACAAAAGAAGCCAGCGCAGTGCGTTTGTTGAAATGATTGCAATGACGCGATCAAAAATATACAGATTCTGATCCATTCAAAGGGTAGCTGAATTGCCTAAATCTGGAGCGGACGGACAGACACGGAACATGAGCACTGTGTTGAAATCTCGTTACCCACGAATCGCTCATCTACGCGATTTAGCTGTACATCCGAGGCTAGTCTCATCCAAGCCAAGTAGGGCTACTGCCAACGTCGCCACTGAAACCGTCCGGGATAGCTGTAAACGAATTGAATCGCGTCGACAGTCTCGCTTAACCAGAATTTGTGTGAGACGCCGCTCGCGCGAACTTGAGCAACGCTAGACGTAAGCTGTATACATAGAAGAGAAACTAGGACAAATAACGGATTTAGCTGTCGGAAAGCGAGAATCACACATATATATATATATATATATATATATATATATATATATATATATATATATATATATATATATATATATATTACGTAATAAGGACAATAACAAGAACTATCAGGATTGTACTTATGAAATGCTCAGCCTCAAGTTATCTAGAGGAAGAGATCGGTTTCGAACCGTTGCATCTTGCAGCTAGCGTTTAGCAGTAGGTGAGTCGCAGTAGAAAATAATTGTGATAACAGTAATAACAGGAGACCAATAATTTATTCACTGTAGCACTTAATCAAAGGCCCGATACGAAAGCGGGTGACGGAAGCGGAGCTCATACTGACGTCTCATCGCATACGTCTCGCCGTGTTGAAAGGTCGCCAGTGCTAACCTCGAAATTTCCCAACGCCAATTTTGTTCAAGATGGACTTAAAATGATTATGATGATGCCGATAATAATGATTACGATTGTCGACATTGCGCTATTGGATTTGGACTGCAGGTCGTTCACTAGTAGAGCCTGTCTACAACAAGAAGTTTGTTCGAGTATAGACGTATGACCAACGCGACCTCCTTGTATGCACATCGTGAGCATCGCACGTCGGAAAATGGGCACGTCTCTCAACATTACCATTGCTCTGTGCTCCACTTGCGGACTTTGCATTGCAAAGCACTCTGGCGTACACTGAGTTTGACGGACGAATACTACACGCCGAGTAGTGAAGTGGATTAACTCCTACTAGTAGCTTCAATGATGCCTATCTATATGCATCTTACTTGATGACCCTAATGTCACAAAAAAAAGGTAATTTCCACTACTTTAAAGTGGAATGTACAAAGCCAAAAAACGACAAAAATCGGCGCATACATACTTGATTGAATTCGCATTTGGCTATTATTGGCTACGGCGCGTTTTCTTCTTTCGGCTTCAGCTCAACGCCCCAATGTTTGACGATTATAACAAGTCGTAAAACATTGTCGGTAAACCTGAACTAATTTCATGTTCTTCCTTCATCATGACTCGAATTCCACGATTTATATATATTATATTATATATATGTACCATTCGCAGCCTCTTCTAATGACGACCGCAGTCAAGTAGGATGCGAGATTATGGGACAGACGCTACAATTCAACTGCACCACGTTTACTTTAGATATAACCAACACGTGATTACGTTGAATATGCATCTTCCCGGACATGTGCCTTCTAGATGGGCAAATCCGCGGCCTATGTGTGTCGAATTAACCAAGACAACTAGACAATCATTAAGAGCCGCTTATTAGTTCGTTAGCGTTAAACTTGGTGAGCGACCTGCGTAGTGGAAAGGTTTTCATTGAAGAGAGCTCTTTATCAGATCTACCCTCGCTATATATACATGTATTTATATATAGAGAGAGAAAGAGAAGGCAGAGCCATCGCTATATTTGTTCTGGTCGCACGATGAAGCGTTAACTAGACGTAGTTTTCATTTCCTGTTATCTGCATCGCCACCTTCATCATCACAGTTCGATGTTGTTCATAGCGCATTAAGTTGAGCCTGTCATCTCATCTGCGATTGTTAGGAGGCCGGCAACGGTTCCTTCATTTAAGAAAGCAACGGTTTCTTCATAAGTTTAACCATTCCTACGTGAACGACGGTGGGTGGGTGGGTGAGTGTATGGTGGGGTTGAGCGGGTGAGTGGGTTTGGTAAGAGATGTTTGCTAAGTGAGTGACAAGTGTGCCTCAAACAGTCACGGGCGATAGTTGTCATAGCCGTGGGCTGCGTGCCGAGGACTCACGGGACCAACAACCAGTAATAGTCGAGTCCGACGCAAGGATGTCGTCCGCAACGACCTCAACACGTGTATAGGGGGGACAATGAGTTGTTGGAAACGTCGTATCGTTGGAGATCGTCGTACGACGAGGACAGGTCCCGACTCCCGGCGACTACTATTACCACTACTACTACTACTACTGCTTGTAATACTAGTATTAATACTGTTTCAATTACTGTCGCTGCCGGTTCCAATGATTATTATTATTATATCGCGATAAAGGCAGGTGGGCTTCTCCTCAGCAGCCCATTGCACCATTACTACAGTACACAAGGTTTGCCAGACCGCAGCGACTTCATATCAACAACACAGTTATAGTCGAGAAATTGCAGCCGAGGTAGTGCCAAATGTCTTTGCCGATTGGTGCCGCGCCGCGCAGTGGACCGCCCGCCGCACGTCAGGCTTAGAGAGAGTGAAAGCGAATTTTGAAACATTACAAAGTGCCCTTTGGCATATATATATATATATAATATATATATATATATATATATAATATATATATATATATATATATATATATATATATATATATATATATATATATATATATATATATATATATATATATATATATATATAGGGAAGACGAGAAAGGGTGACGTTTATAGTGTCATAATTCGCTGAGCCAACCTAAGGCCCTTCTTGAGCGGGTCATGTTATCCGTCCTATTTATTGAAGACATTCAGAGTCAGCTTGCTGTGCTTAGTCAATCTACGTATGATCACTATGAATGCGCTGAAGGCAATTCATGTTTTAGCTATGATTTATTTATTGTTATTGTTATAAAAATAATTATTATTATTGGTATTATTATGCATGCATACATTTACATCATTGCAAGTGGAGACTGCAACCAAGCAATCCGAGATGGAACACCCGTTATATTGACAGTGCCGTAGGTGTTGTTATTTCAAACAACAATGTAAAGGGCTATATAATTAGAACACATTGGTCAGAGTATTGTACGACCTACGATCACCAATAGCTACCCATCAGAGTGAGATGATGATCATATCAATAAGAATATTATATTTAACTTGAAGAAAGGGTAATCCTCGTTATTGAATGAGGTGTAAAACCTATACTATATTTGATATCGTAGGACAGACCATGGGGTCTACGAACTGACCTCAAAGACTGTTGTTGGATTGTTCGTTAGAGTTTATTCTTAATTCACAGGCGTGAGTGAAGCGTGACGGGGGTATGGGGTGAGGGCGTAAGCTAATGGTGATTTAACCATGGATGCCTTCTAGACAGTCCGCATATTATCGACGGGCTTATGGAGACCGTTGAAATGCCACTTCCACGAGAATAAGACGAATATAGTAGTTTTCACCACAATAGCCATGAAGAACGACCTGAAATAAATATGTGTTTTCTAGGATATTAAAAGAAACTCGTATACGTGTCTGTCTGTTCATTCTAGTTATATATATATATATATATATATAGGTAGTTCAACAAGTTCTTAAAATAAAAACCAATAATTTTCCAAATCTTGTTTTTATTTTTTTCTTATTTGATATACTCCACGAGAAGCTCAATACACTTTTTTCACCGAGATTTCAGAGCATTTATACCTCTTGAGTAGAATTCCGCGTCTTTAGACTGCAAATAGGCATTGACAGCAGCCTTAACCTCTTCATTGGTGGAAAAACGCTTTCCACCGAGACTATTCTTCAAATGTCCGAAGAGGAAATAATCAGAGGGGGCCAGGTCTGGAGAATAGAAAGGTTGTTCAATAAGTTCGAACCTCAGTTGGGCCAATTTTGTCGATGCTTGCCGCGACTTGTGTGCAGGAGCATTGTCCTGGTGAAACAGGACAACCTTCTTCTGCAAAGCGGGCCGTTTCACGATGAATTCTTGCTTCAGGCAGTCCAACAGTCTTGCATAATATTCTCCCGTGATCGTTTTACCGCTCTCAAGGTAGTCGACCAGAATTATTCCACGTTGGTCCCAAAAAACCGAAGCCATCATCTTTCCGGCCAATGCCGTTGTCCGCACCCTCTTCGGAGGTCCTTCACCAGGTGCACACCCAGCTTTCATCGACGGTCACGAATCTGCGCCAAAAATCCGACGGATTGTTCGACATCTTGGCCAAAGTTCGACATCTTTCGCTGTGAAGCGGTAACACGCGCGTCTTTTTGGCCTTGGTTGAGCAAATGTGGCACCAATTTTGCTCTGAGCTTTTTCATCCTTAAGTTCTCGTGCAGGATGAAATGCACCTACCCAAACTGATCCCCAAGGCCTCCGCTATCTCCCTAATGTTCACTCGCTTATCTGCGGCAACGATTTTCCGCACTTTTTCCACGTTTTCCTCATCAGTTGCCGTTTTTGGGCGTCCTGAACGTAGTTCATCCTCGGTGCTCCTGCGACCCCTTTTTAACTCATTAATCCAGTTGAAAGCAGTGGCAAAACATGGCGCAGAGTCACCGTACACCTAGTCTAACTCAGTTTTCACTTGGGTCGCATTCCAACGTTTGAAATTAAAATGCTTGATAACCACTCGAAACTCTTTTTTTCTCAATTTTTCAAAATCACGCCGATACGTTTCACGGGAAAAGCGACCAAACGAAATCGCAACGGCCAACCACCATAATATTTTGACTGCTAGCAGTCGAAAAGTTGCCGTTTCCAATAGCGGTGAAAGCGGAAATTCGAATTCTGAAAAGTTCATTTTAAGAACCTGTTGAACTACCTGTATATATATATATATATATATATATATGTCCCGTGTGATAGCTGTATTTGCAATAGGTGCGGGAACTTTTACGCCAGGTACCACGCAGCGTCATGCCTAGACTTCGTTAGGGAGTCTCGCTCTAATAGAGGGATCCCAATAGCGTATTATTGTAGCATGAGGACGAAAAGTAGATTATCCTCGGATTGGAAACATGTGGATATATATATATTTGAATACGGAACTGGCACGTGTATATTAACACAACTTTTACAATCCACCTAACAAAGATGATAATAAACGTCATATTGTATATATATATATATATATATATATATATATATATATACAGCCTTTACCTTTAATATTCCGGATTAGGGATATGAAGCACACCTCCACAGCAAATTGAGCGTTTTGAAAGTTCAGGCAGCTTTCTATGGGGGAAAGGATCCCCGAGCAGAGATCGCTAACGTGACATGACTTGAAGAAGTCGAATCCTAGTTACGAACGAACTGACCGAAAAAATGCAGCTGGCAGCTCTACTGAACTATCCTGATCGGCTCTTTGGAAGAAGAAGATCAACAGGTACGTGTTAACCCGATCAAAAGACCCTTGCTGCGCTAGACGCAGGAAACTGGATCCAACTGCCGGACTGGGCTTGCCTCGAGGTTGTTGTCCTCGCATTTAGGTTCAAAGTCTGTTTAAAGTATCTGACTTGAACACATTTTTGATTATTGTTAGCGGTAAAACACCACAACCTTTTGAAACATAGATACACGAAGGTCAGACGGTTTTGTTCTTCCTCGTCTTTCCATGACATTATTATATGATCTACGCTAGTGTGCATATACTTTAGGAACCTCTTGAATAAATGTGAATCTGTGGGTTGTACTGTATAATACATTTTTATCGTGCAAAACCTACCTTACCCGCAACTAAGCCAAAAGACTTCGGCTGCGATGCCTAATTTAAATATTATTCATGTACACGTAAGTGTCTGTATTACTGGTCGTAACGAAAATACCATTTGAAGTCTCACTGAAGTTACTGCTATGTGATGATAACGTGCACTTAGTATTCAACTATAATAGTAATACTCAATTATACCATGACAGTAATACCCAATTGTACCAAGACATTAAGGCAAAAAGTATTGAATATATTAGGGCTTTCTTTCTAATGTCTGGCCTGCCTTTGTTATCACTCATATCCACCATACTATTACTATTAGGGTTTATTAACATCCAGATTGAGTAAATCAATCCACCAAATTATAGCACCAGTATGATTTGTATCTCATGAAAGGCTTCGGTCAGGAAAAAGTAGCATATATACACGTGCTCGGCACCCTTGCATTCATGTGACATAACGTCTGTCGAACTACGCGTATGCGGTGTGCGATGCCTCTCCGCTCAAGAAGAAGCCGTTTGGCTGGGAAAGACTTATACACTCCTGACGACCCCAGCGCTTAGCAACATAAAGTTACGAAAAAAACATTTACAGTTTCTAAAGCGACCTAACCGTGTGAAGCATTGTGCTCTGATAAAAAAAAGTGGTAATCCTATCAGTCTAAAACGCTGTATTGAAAAATATAGGGTCAACCCTGGTATACATTTCAGCAAAAAACCTTATTTACAATTTTGATTGACGTAATGATATTGTCACACTTATGACTTTTTGTGTACTGTTTTTAGGCATTTTCAAATCGGCTATTGCAATCTTGTGCTAACTTGACCGTCCTGATGAGCTTATATGAGACGGGTTCGATGCAAACAGTTTGAATTTTGATGCGAAAAAACAATGTGAACAAAACATAATATGAATCATCTGTAAATGTAGTTTGTATGACTTAAACAGTATTCATAAATTGCAATTTGAAACTAAATTATATTTTAATTGCTAATACG
>QVRM01004655.1:147500-174343 GCA_003439945.1 Dermanyssus gallinae | reverse complement strand
TCCTGTACCCTTGTTATAGCAGGACTACGTTCGTAGACCTCAAACATCTAGAGAAATAGCCGCGATTATAAGAGAGGTTAATTTTCTTGCTAAAAAAGCTACAATAGCGCCGAAGGCAAAGTTTCACAGTTTAGCCGGAACATCCATAACTCCACTAGACCACATAGCATTCCAATTCGGTATGGCTCCCTCAACATCAGAGACCTGCACCCGAGGCAGCGAACATAATTCGGCCTCGTTAGGCCGATCAAGGCGGTGCTCCATCAGTACACGACGAATTCGACGAGTTCGTATGTTTTTATCCTAACTTTAGCGAATTGTCGATTTAGTTAATCGGCAATTTGCGTAATGCTTATTCATCAATCGAACAATCAATGTCTCAATCGATAAAGTCCCGGAGGAAAAATAAAACGTGTAGTTGTCTCGAAAAGTGCTAGAAACGTCCAGAACAATCTTAGCAAACAGTTCATCCTAAATTTGTCTACGATAGCCGAAACGCTTCGAATGGAGAATCCACATCTAATACACTACTAAAAGAGAGAAATACTTACACTCCCGCCGCCCGCGATTTAATACGCGCGAGCCTATGACGGGAGTGCTCGCCAGCCCGAATAGACAGGCCAGCAGCTCCCCCACCCTCCCCCCTATCGAGGTTCGGAATGGGGGTACCACACTACTCCACCGTACCGATTAGACGCGTTCACCTCGCGATTCCGCGTTACACACCAGAATATTACGCGCCCCCCCCCCCCGAAGGGGAGTTTGACCCACTCCAGCGCAGGGGTTCCCCGTAAGTACGGGGCCAGAAGGTCCTCTCGACCGGTGGTCTGCGTTCATGTGGCCACTTCTCACTCATTTTGCCTATTAAGCCAAGGCAGCAGGCGTCCCGGACGGTACCACCGGGTGTCACCCGGGGCATTAACCGTCCAGCCCGGGGGTCCTCGTGCAGCACGGTATTGGCAAAATCCACATCTAATACATCATAAACGTCCATCCAGGAGGCCCTGCCGTACACCGTCAAAAAACACACCAATGCTGCGCTGATCATGCCGCCTATGCACTATGATTCTGTTTCTTCCAAATACAACTGACAGAAAAATTAATGTAGTTAGCTCCTTCTCTTCTCTTAGCTGCCTCGGCGTAACTAAAGACAGCAAAATTCGCAACGGCTGTATGATCTATACAAATTGCTGAGCTGCGACGGGCTACTCTATAACATAATGGAATTGGAGTCTCCCATTAGCATACAGGGCAAACTGCTACTTTGAGGCCGTACGTTTTCTACAGTACCCCATATATATATATATATATATATATATATATATATATATATATATATATATATATTTATGTACGAGGGAATATATATCTATGTATATATTCTTCTGCCCTAACAATTTGAGTTCGGAAATGATTACACGGGTGGGTGATAACCAATGGGTAATGCCAATTTGTAGTACGTGGAGGCGAAAAGTTACAGCGGCGGAGTTTGACTCAATGTACATCTTGCTCGCACTCCGATTTCGGCCTGCGATGATTGCCCTTGTTTATACCTGGTACATTGAGCACAACTTTCACAACATCGTGACCTCATGAGGTAAATTTCACGATGACTGTTATTAGTGCATTTGTGGGCTGTGCTCGGATTTCTGCGATAAACACCGCTAGGTCAGCGGCCCGGCGCTTCACACGAGGTAATTGTATTCTCTTTCCCGTTAGAATGGCAGAGAACTAGACTCAATTGCCTAATATACGGATGTATATCCAGTCTGAGTGCAATATGTAAATTGATTTATAAAATTAGGACGTATTGCTTCTAACATTGCAGCGAATTGACGTATTAGCCGGTAAAGCTACAGACGAAGGAATTCTGTTGATGAATCAACTGAACTACTGGGTTAATGTAAACATAACAGAATAAAAGGTAAAGCACTTGTAAGTGCGAAGTTCTTACAAGATCTATACTCTAGGAATATATAACGTCACTACGCTAAAAACATCATGGTAAGAAGGTAAATGACAATTGTTGAAACGTTACATATAAACACGTATGGAGTGGGTGTATCTGAAAACTAGCGCAACCTATGGACCTTGAGATAGACGGTCGCCATTCGGTTTTTTTAAATTTCCGACAAAGAGCATTCTATCGGAATTCTTATTCTAGCAATTATTTGCTGTGGTGTTAATAAGGAGTATTTTCAAAATAACTTCGGCTTACGCGCGTTTAGCGAATTTCCAAAAAGGCATTTGTTTTCGTTAATCGTAAACGTTTTATAAAAATATGTTTTATATGCATTTATCAGGGAAATATCACCGAGCAAACACATACATGGCTGGCGCTGACCGAAGTGTCTTATGAATAGTTGGTGCCAATGAAGCTACAAAATGCACAGCGATACTCATCGGGAGGGTTATGGAACTCAGTCTGGTGGTACTGAGCGCACATCAATTTTGTTATTTGTTTTATTGTAAAAAAATAAACATAATGAATGAGGCAAATTTTACAAAGTTTGTGATATAATCGCAAATCTACGTGCTTGTCTGTCTTGTAGGGGTAAATGTCACTGTAAATCCGAAAAAAATCGCACTTTATTTGGCATAAAATATCGATTGTATGCCAAATAAAGTGCGTGTATAGGCTCAATAGAGACATCTAAACGTTCTGTAATAAAACATGGTATGTATGATGTCATAAGTGTGCGTGCAAGATCTAACTACTCTCACAAGATGGTGTCTAAAATTCGGTAATGGATAATTTTCACACCCAGGTTATCAAATGACCACAAAATCAGTACGTGGGGATCATTGAGGACAGGGACGACGCACTTCGGTACTGAAAGAAACATGCCATTTTTGGCACAGCGCTTCAATCAGGTATTAACTCTTATATGAACAAATAGGATATTATTATTATTATTATTAGATTTGTTTCTATTGTATGTAGATGTTGTTGTTCCTGTTTCTCCGTGTCCTTATGGCCTCTCTTAGCAGCTGCTATTATGATCCGGCTAATCTTACGTTGCTTTCCGCCTCAGCTCGTTTGCCTACTGAGGTGTTACGCATTGTCACCTGTCCTATTACAGTGTCCATTAATGCATAATCAGCCTACCTCGTGCAAGGCCGACGGCACATTAGCGGCATTAGAGGGGGCACGCAGGCCGTTCACGAGTAATGGTGATGGTAATGGTGATGATGCCGATGGCAATGATAGTAATAATAATAATAATAACCCTAAGCACTAGGAACGATGATCTAGTACGGAGCTGAGCGGGCAAGGTGTAGGCGCGCTAAGACCCCAGCCAACCGGCTGGTGGGGCAGGCTGGGGCGGCGACCTCTGTGGTGACCTTTGGGGCTTTGCGGCGTTTGGCGAGTACCTCGCTGTCCCACTCCTCAAACGAGCTAGCTAGGGCGACGAAAGGAAACGACTCTCAGGCCAAGGTGGTTGTTAGGATAGGTCGAGTTGGCTGACGTAGTAGCGTAGGCGGGGAGCGATCGGGTAGGTGGAGCCATCTTGCCATCACGCTGATAAGTCAGGCAGCCGGGTCGGGCCGCTGCCGTTGTTTCGAAGTGCCGCGCCGTGGAGGGAAGCGAACGGGTGATGGCCGGTAAACGTGTCGCCTCCGTCCGTGTGTCTCGCCTACCTGAAACAACGGCCGGACAAGGAGAATGGAGGCCGAATGTTGTGCTGTCGAATAGGCGCCAAGACACACCCATTCGCTGAGTAGAGCAGGTTGATGCGCTCGGGGCGAGGCCAAACGTCCCGGGCGTTGAGCTTTTGCCGCCGGCTAGACTTCTCGTCAACTACTACTTCTACTATTTGTTAGGGCAGACAATAGAAAGATTGCGCTAAACAAAACAGACCTACCTATCTGCACAGTCCGATCTATTTTCTCTCTGTGAGACCTTTTTAGTAGTTTATTTTACGCTTGTTATAATGCGTTTCATATGACCCTATTCACTCCATCTTATTTCTCCCTCTCGCGCTGTGATTTTAGCGTGTAGTAACTAGTAACTAAGTAAACGGCTCGCTATTTATCTTGCGCTCGTGTAAAATAAATAATGGCAACGCTGTCATCATTCATCGCGGCAGCAGCACAAGAAGAATATTTTATTGTTAACTTAGTCTTGTTGTGTGTAGAGGTGTAAATAGAAAATGCGGAGGATTCCAACCCACTCTCTAAAACCAGTCGTCTCTTCATTCCCCACCGACCGGGAACTACATACGCCAATACTTTAGACAATCGGAGGAGTTGTAAATCCACTTGTGGCAAGCTTCTTCCCCGGAGGCCTGAGGGGTGCAAATAGTGAGGTGGTGCTTTGTTATAGACTTTGACGTAAGTATGCCTTTGAAAATCTTCGTTGTCATTAACTTGCAAAGGCTAGACAAGTCCGCCACCAGCGTGTTTGGCGTATATCGTTAAAAACGTACGCTGCTTCGCCCATGCCCGACACCCCAGAGTCGAGTCCATCGGCGCAGTAGACTGACCACTAGTGGGAAGAGCAGTTTTCCGCATTATTAGTTTCCATATAAACTAAAGGGCAGAAACCAGCTAATAAACGCATTTACAGGTGACATGTAGAACCACTGCGTGTAAATGGAATTGTCTCGTTTCGGCGATGATTAGAAGACGATGAAGAAATTACCGTAAAACAACTTAAACGCTCTTAGTTCACTATAAACTATCTACGCATGGCAAAATATAGCTACGATCGGCCGTGTATAGACTTTTTATTCAGCGTGATATTCTTCATGAACTGAACTCTTCAGCCACACCTGAGGGCATAGTTTTCATACTAGTCACATTTAGCATTTTATCTTTTGATGTCCAAGGACAAGCGTCATCTGAGGAATCTTCGTACGCTTCGTTCACCCCTGGCGCAGACGAAAGCATCGTAACAACACCCTGCGGCAAGTTCGCCGCCAGAAAACCGTGTATATATATAAAAAAAAATATATAATATATAGTACAGTCGACCCTAATAATGGAGATGGTCTGTGAGTCGCATAAAGGGCATATGCCGAAGGCCGTAATTTTTTGTGTGAAGCAGTAATTTTTAATATATATATATATTTTTTTTATCTGGCAGAGCCTCAGCACTGACGCATAGCGCAGTGGTGCTTGTCCACCATTCTCATCTTCAAGCGGGAGAAAGAGAGAGAGACTTTGGATGATAAGCTTGCTGCTCGCGGCCGACTGCTACAGTGCTATTATTTTCGGTGTTGTTGCTGTTGTTTTTGGCGCCTGCTGTTGTTATTGTTGTTGTCATTTTCCTCATCATCGCCGTAGTCGTCGCCGCCGCCGAGACAAAATCGGCGCTTGGCTTGACAGTCTACGTCTGACAGTAACACACCTTCTTGCCGTCACCAAGTTACAGTACGGCCGACTGGCCGATGATAACCCGACCGCCGACAGACGACTAATTGTTCTTAATAATAATTACGCCTGTTAAGTACTGCTGCTGCTGCCGCTGCTTCTGGTCGGGTATTACGATTGTTACAGCTGTAACGACAACGCTACAAAGCCAGTATCTGACGTGACAGCCAGCGACCAGGTGGACGAACGGACGGCAGTGTCACTTAGCGGTGCGCTCATGCGAGCCAGGAGGTTCCACCGCGCCACGCCATGTAGAGTTTATCGTTAGGTCGTTCGAATGTCTGAACACTTGCGGATCGTTTGAAAGGTCTTCTGTCTCACGTGCGCGTGCTCTATCTCTCTGTTCGTCCCTATCCGCGAAGTGTTCAGTCAAGTCACTCCTCGCTGGTCGATGACGATCACCTACCTATTCTGTGGCATGAGACTGATAAATAATAATACTAGCAATGCTGGCTGGCTGGCGATTTGTCGTTCCCTAAAAAGGGCTGCGTTTTATAGTGAGAGTTGCTAGGCCACCCGGTAGATGAGTTTTCCCTGTCATCCCGACTGTCTGGCCGTCATTAGTAACAGTAGAGTAAGACCCAAGCACACACACACATATATATATATATATATATATGCTTAGAATTTCGGTTTGCTTGTATGCTTAACATGCTTAAAATCTGTTCATGCAAAAAAGATAAAACAAGGTCATCCTAGATAAGAACAAACACATATCTATTATTCAATTTAGTATTTATTTCACCATAAAATTGGTAGACAGTTGATTCACGTTTCAGAAGGTGCCACGATGTGATACTTTGGTCTCACAATATGTATCAATAACTTTGGATGATAAGGACGTTCTGCAGGAATTTCTGCACATACAAGTATATGATAGCGTCCAATATCACACTCTCCACAGAAGCTACAAACACAATCTTCAATATTAAAACAGCTGGGCTTTATGCATATGTGATGGTGATACCCGTGCCAAGTTGTTTGGCAGATTAGCGAACGGTTCTTTTGCATGGCTCTTTTCCATCTCTGTGAACAAAAGGCCGGGCCAGCAATATAGTTTTCCGCCACAAAATTAAAATTTCTGTGCTCTCTATAGGCTCGATATAAATCTGGAATGTGCGCTGTAAATTGTGTGTTATTAAATGTCAGGTCTTCAGTGAGTGTTCTCTCTCCGCACATCTCTAAGGCAAGTGATGCCGATGCGCATTTTGCCGTAATATACGCTTTACATAGAAGGCCTTCAGTTTGTCCAGACTTTTTAAATGGCTCAGGGTCAGGTATGCAATTGTAGAAAGACAGTATGTTGCTACAGGGAGTAGTTTGATTTTAAAGCAATTTATAGCTATTTTTACGTCCACTTCATGCATTTTGTATAACAAAAACATTGCAGACGTAGGTTTTGTTTGTATCTCCTTGATATGTCTGCTAAAAAAAGAGTCTAGGGGTTAGTGTGACGCCTAAATACGAGAAATGGCTAACTAATTTGAGTGGTTTTCCATAAACTGATAGACCATGATCCCTGGCCGCGTATGATCCTCCTCTGCTGAAACGTAAGACCTTTGACTTTTCGGCGTTAATCTTGAGCTTGTTCTCTTCGCACCATTTCGCAGTTTCGTTGAGGTAAATTTGCAGATGGTTGCGAGATTTTGCTAAAATGACTAGGTCGTCGGCATAAAATGCAAAATGGACGTTAAGATTACGCAGTAAGTCTGCGAGTCCAGTTATATACAAGATAAAAGGAAATGGACTAGCTGAGTCTCCTTGGGCTACCCCGATAGTTTGCGTTACGAGCGCTTGCACATAGTGGTCGCCGTTTTTGACCCAAATTATATTGTGCGCTGGGGTGCAAACAAGGGGGCCTGTTATGTTAAAACTTGTGCAAAGCTTGTCTAATGAACGGTTCCTTGGCAGGCAGTCGAAAGCAGTTTGAAAATTATTAAACGCAGCATATGTCATTTCCTTGTTAGAAAGGCGGTTTGATACATGGTTTAAAACAAATTCAACTGCACCTGACGTCGTTGTTCTGCCATTATAATGGGCAATGATAAAAGATAAACAAACAACGTGTATAGTGATCGAATCATAACTTCAATGGCAACATGGGTGTTTTGATAATTTGCAAACAAATATAGCGTTTTTAAAACTATATATATATATATATATATATATATATATATATATATATATATATATATATATATATAGATGAAAAGCGATATATGCATTTGTAGAGCTCGTTAAGGCAAATCATTTTCTAATAAAACATGGCTTTGGAGAAGTATTATTCCAGAATGAGAGTAAAATTATTAGAATTTGTGACATGCGAGACCAGTCTTCCTATGGAGAAGTTAAGGTCACCGTCGTAGTCACAAGAATTCTCCTTTCTGTGGGATGTATGACGGCTAAAACGGTTAGACAAAACTGAAGTGCTATTAGCGTCGGGTAGCGTTTAGTTAGGTTAAAAATGCATTACAGTTAGGTTAGAAGAGTTGGAACACTTCGCTTCTTATGCCGAGAAGTTGCGGTCGCGGAAAATGTTTTGCAAACGCGCTAGATGTTTAATTTCTGGAATGGTAGGAAGCACAAAATGCATATGCAAAGAAGTTCGTATTTAAACGTCGTAAAAACAATACAACACAACACATTCGGTTTGCGTGTCGGCTCGCGACACTTCGCCATTTTCACGGTCGATCCTAACCTTGGATGGCCGGAGTCGCAGAAGGAGCTGCCTCCTAATCTTCCAGCGGGAAAGACTTGGGTGCCAGGTCTGGATAAATTCTTCCGTAGCGGAAAATGGCTTGGGTCCTTTCTAAATTAGCGATTATCCTGGACAATATTTTGTACGCTGAAGCCGTGCCGGGCGGTAGCGAGACCAAGCAATTAAACCACATCGTTCCGCTGAAATTGCACTGAAATTGCGCTGAAAATGCACGCTGAACCGTGTGAGTTGGCGCCGAAATGTTGCAAGATTTACCAAATCAATACAGATCGCCATGCTGATATCTTAATTGAAGGCATCTCACCACGAGCAGACTGGGGGGGGGGGGGTATTGGACATGGACGGCAAAACAGACCAGCATCTCTGCAGTTAGCGAAACTGCTAGTATAAGCGGGAAGCGCCAATGGTCGGCTGGGGAAATGACATATATTAGTCGTTGCTATTCGACTATATCACTTCTTGTGACTGAACTAAATCAACTGCAACAAAAACATTACACCTGTAATAAGTTTTACGGTGCCGACCGTTATCAATGACGTACAGCCCTATTTTATTCGACCATTAATTGTACAATGTGCAACGATTTTTAGGCAAACGCGATAATTCTTGATGACGTGATTTATATATATAGCATTATATATATAGCATAGATTCAGACGCTTGCAAATCAACACATACAGCTTGCGCGATGTTTCTGGAGGATATTAAGAAACAGTGAGCCGCCGCGCACGTTCAATATTTGCAATACATGTATTTGTGGATTTCAAATCTGCTTTGATACTGCACCTCGCAACGTTGCCCTTTGGAAGATCGCAGCTTTGGGTATGCCATCCGCGTTTTCTCAAACTATTGGCGGCTATTCTCCAGGAGAATTATGTGATATTGGACGACGGCGTTGCCGAACATACCAAATTTGGACAGACAACAGGTGTTGCTCAGGGCCATAACCTTAGGCCAATCCTGTTTTCTGTAATTGTCGGTGAGCTGCCGGCGATTGTGAAGAAGAAGCATCCGTCAGTGCAACTCATCCAATACGCTGATGATATTGCTATCTACTCTGAAAGTCGCTTCCATATTCAGCAAGCGTTGGTCACTCTTGCAAAGTTTGCGGCAGATACTTTACTGGAGATAAATATTTTAAAGACAAAAGCAATGAAGTTCCGTCGTGGAGGACGCCTCGCAACAGCTGATTCCATAAAGCTTCACGGCCAACCTATTGAAATTGTCAACCATTTTTCATATTTGGGCTTGGAATTTACGCCAAGCGGCATCTCATTCTCCAGACATATAGAGGAAAGGGTCCGTAAAGCGCTGATTGCCTTACTCAATTAAGAATCCGTAACTCCTCTCACTGAGGACGGCTTTAAAATTGTTTGACCTGAAAGTTGCCCCTACAGCAAGCTATGCGATCTAACTTATTTGGGAACATCTCAGAGCTTCAAGCTTTGGACGAACTCGACCGCCTGAAAGCAACGTATATTAAATGGGTTATGGGCGTTTACCGAAGCAGCCACAACCG
This sequence comes from Dermanyssus gallinae, assembly GCA_003439945.1. Taxonomy (NCBI): domain Eukaryota; kingdom Metazoa; phylum Arthropoda; class Arachnida; order Mesostigmata; family Dermanyssidae; genus Dermanyssus; species Dermanyssus gallinae. Next base: position 164,729 of record QVRM01004655.1, on the reverse strand, counting down.
ATTGGTGTATCTGGCTTCGGGTACTCCACTTTTTACAGAAGACCTTCAGCGCCGCTTTAGCCTGCGGTTAACTCGCGAGTATCAAGACCACTTACTAAAGTGGGAAGCTAAAATGTGTCAAGTGAACATGGATTTCTATGGGACGCAAGCTATGATGAACAACTCGTGGAAGAATGCCCAATACAAAAATCGCCACCTTATTATGCGTCATGCAATGCACGGTTTCCATCATGAAGTGTGCTCGAAACTTGGTTTCCATGAGGCACACGAGCAGTGTACCTGTCGACACTGTGGAACAACTTGCTCAACCTACCATCTATTGCATTGCCGGACCCCTACCAACACTCCGGCAAATTCATATGTAACATACACTCAGCTTGAGTAATAAATGATTGTTTGTATATATATATATATATATAGTGACCTCAAAAAACAATTAGATAAGCAGGGTCGGTCTTGCAGGACGGAAACAGGATTGTCGAGCGTGTGTTTAAGGACAGCCGGTCCTATTCCGGAACCCAGGACAGGAGGAACTGTGTTGGTATGAGTGAACCCGTTGTTCCCAACACTCAAGCAGTCAACGCTAACCATTTCCATAGATACCTTAATGCGGTTAAGTTAAATGTGCTTTTATGACGTCGATCGACGGCCGAGTTCCGGCAGGTAAGATCATCCGAAGACGGAATCTTATTGCGTTGCGGCAGTTGTGGAGCGTTGTAAGCGTAACGCTGTCTGCTGCTGTTCAGTTTCAATTAAGCGGCCTCCAATCGCTGGCTGGCTGTTAGACGTGTCCCAACGTGTCTTGATGGCCCCCTCGGTGCATTGAAGATATGCCTCACGTGACTGTTATTCCACGTGATTTGAACACAAATATGTCTTGTGTGTGTTTGTTGCTATCAATGGCGGCTGCGGTTGTTGTTATTGTGATTTTGTTATAGCTGCTGCTGTTGCCGCTGCTGCTGCTGCTATCGGCGTGTGATTGCTATCGTTGGCCTTGTTACAGTGTGATCATGACTATTGATTACTACGATTAGTAGTTAGACACGCAGGAACACGCAAGCAAACAGGTTGACACACAGGCATACACGCACTCACAGGATACAACCAAGGGCCAACAGGAAGAGAGATCTTCACAAAATGCAGGACACAAACATGAATGGAGAGGAGAGTGAGTGTGTGTGATTGGCAGCGATTGGCAGGAAGAACTACTCAGAGAAGAGAGAGAGAGAGAAACCGAAGGTTGGAAAGAAACCGAACGACCAAGGGCTAGATATATAGAGAGAGAGAGGCCGACCGAGCACCCTATGGCAGCAGTACCCAGCGGTTTGCCTAGCGGTCTGTATGTAGTCTGTAGTTTCTCTCTCTCTCCTGTGGTCAATGATAACCCGCGTTGCCTGCCCCGTCTCTCTCTCTCTCCCCTTCTATGTAATCTGCATTTGCTCTCTTCTCTCCCTAAATGTACCCCTCTTCTTCTGTTCCGCTCTATCCCTCTATTGCTCTCTCTCTTTCTCGATGCTCTCTCTCTCTGCATCTCTTTTCCTCCTTTGTCTATGTTGCCCCCTTTCTCTCCCATCTCTCTCTCTCCTTCGCTTCCCCTTATCTCTGTGTTGCCTTCTTTTGCTGTCTTTCTGCCCGCCCTCTTTCTTCCCCTACCTATCGATACCACCTTTTGCCTCCCTCTCCCCCTCCCCTCCCCCCCCCCCACGTCTCTCTCTCGCTATGTTTTACACTGTTGCTAACAGCGCAGCCGCTAGTGTGTTGTGCCTCTCATGCTGCTGCATCTGCTCCTTCCCCCAGTCTTACTGTTGTTGCTGCGCGACTAGTAGTTAGTTCTATGTTGTTGTTGTTGTAAACTGCCGCTGCTGAAATGCGTTTGCTACTATACTACGCTACGAAGACTATACCGCTGAGTACGGTGACAAAACATGTTACTACACATGTTTACTATTACTGCTACGGGAAACATTGCTACGACTTCTTGATGTCTACAAGGACTACAAGGATGACGATGGCCGCTTTTCCCCAGCAATGCCGCTGGCCGACGCCTGGCAAGGCGGCGGTGAATCGCAAGACTTCGGACAGCTAGCAGGCTGCCTTGGTAAGAACGCGAGATTCAGCGTGAGGTTCGCAACAACAACAACCTGCCTGGCGAGCAGACGACGGTCGCAGCAATTTGGTACGCAATTCGACTCGACAACGATATAACAACAACAGCAGCAATAGCAGCAACACAACGACAACAACAACAGCAACACAACCAATACAAAAGCAACCGATGTGTAACCAAACAAAGCCAGTAACGTTGAGTTGAGTCTAATTAAGTGAACCGACGCCTGAAGCCTTCCCACTAAGATTGGAGGTGATCCGTCAGGATCTGGGTGGTGTAGAAGATCAATTCTCCCTGGGAGGTACACACAGTCTATGGACTAGTGTGCCGCAACTGGAGCGCCTACCTCTGGGTCGTCCTTTTCCTGCAAAAAAGAATGAGCGCTATCTCAGTAAAAGAATGTTGTTTCACGCCGTGTCTTGACTGCCGTGATCCAAAGAGGTCTTCGGGCATTCTCTGGCCCCGCCGTAAGTGTTGAGCTCCCGGAGACGCTGGTCAGGGAAACTGGCGTTACTGAATTTCTGCAGGCGAAGCTGGAGGGTGGGGTAGCCCTTCTAAGCCACTAAAAAGATAGCTTCTCTATCGACGAAATTGTTCTGGAACAACTCAGTAACCTCTCGTTGGGTAATTCCGCTGAGCCATAGTCATATATGAGGGCATCGTTCATAACCGAATGCCTGGTCTCACGCCCCAAATTCCATGCGCAAGACAACTCGTTTCAAAGGCACCCGCCGCCTGAATCTCTAATTTGCTGGCTTCGAAGCTTTCTCTGTCCCTGCAGTAGGTGTTGAGTACTCCGGAGACGCTGGTTGGGAAGTTGACGTTACTTATTTCTAAAGGCAAAAATGGAAGGCGGAACTACCCCTCTTACCCAGCAGGAAAATAGCCTCTTTCTCGAAGGAGGCCATAGCAAGGCTCGCCGCACGCTCCTTTACAAGACGTTATAGAGTAGTTCTGGAACAACATCTGAGCAAAAAGCTTAGATAAAAGCATCGTAGCAAATTGCCTGGTCTCGCGCCTCGCATTCCGTGCACAAGATAACCCGTGTCGGCCAAGCAAACCCGTTAGCTGACAACATCCGTATGGATACTGCGTAACCATCGCGGCACCCAGCTCCAGCTCAGTTTAGGCGCAGATTAAATCGACCTCCATGGTTGTGCTCACGGGACCAGAGGGTAAGGCATGAAGCCCCGCTCCGGGGGAGCGGAAGGCAGCTTGTAGTCGTGCTCTCTCGGCGTCATTGGCAGCCGACGTAAATGAAAAGAAACTAACTAATTGGGCCTCGCTGGATATCTCTGCAAGTTCGGCATTGTGCCGACCATGTTGAGCATGCGGGTTCTCCTGAGTGTGTCGAACGCATTGCAATGTAGTTTGATAACCACCGTTCGGGAGAGACGTAAGTAACGGTTGGCATGCAGCCCTGCTTCCATCTCTCCCGGACAGCACCCACGGGGTTTGTCCAACAAAAACGTTGGGTTCAACACATTTGCAAAGGTCTACTTTGACAACCTACTCTAGGTATCGTCTAGGAGGAGTGGAAAGACTGGGTGGCTTGCACAGCTGTCTCCATCCCTCCCGGCTTGGCGAATTCCAACTAATAATCCCCCAAGGCGTTTAAGATTTTTTCGGTTGTGTTCACGTGCATCGTAAGGTCCTTCTTTCTAAAGGTCAATAAGCGTGCCCCAAGCATATGGGTCTTCAAAGCAGTTAAAACGTTGTAGATTAATTGATCTCAGGCATTTCTCAAGACCTAAAAGGCGTTACAGCGTGTTCTTAAGTTTTTACGTTACCGATTTATAAATGACACGACGCAGGCTCTTTCGTTCGGGAGTCGCGCGCGTTGAGCGGCGCCTCGCACTAGAAATGTGTACCGGCTTGAGGAGTGAGATCTGGGAAATTGTTGCATTATCCTGCTGTAACGTGGTCTAGGAATTCCCTTGCTGTCGGAGGGCTCTGCTTCTCAACATTAAGCTTGTCACATACCACAACCACCAGGCGACCTGAATTGTCCCCGCAATATGCGGGCCATGACAGTTGACACAACTGTGGTTGGCTGTGCAGGTCTGCACTACATTTTTCCACAAAGTGGCCTGCCCTGGACAGTTAAAGCATAAACTTTGCTTCCAGGATAACAGTGTGGAACATGCGGCCTAGAAAAGCAGACATCGCGGCCTGCCGGGGATTACCTGTCGAACGTGTGGATAACCTTGCTCATTACCCAACTAAGAAATACACAGGATATTACGTGCAACGTCAAGGGAGAAAGCCCACACAATTATCGCAAGGCGCCCCCGATACTTTGCATTCGAGAACAGATGCGTGTGGCTCTCTGAAGAGTTCAAAAGGTGGGGCAAGTCGCCGTTGACTCGTGTAGTTGACATACTACTGAGTCCCGAAGATGAGGCAACTACGACACAATCTCCCTCCTAACCGCAGACACCAGTTAATATGAAATTTTTCGCTGAGCAACTTCGTAGGGTCTTTACACACAGCGAAATTACCCCTTAGTCTGGATATGTCCAGCATAGGTGGCGGCGTATGCCGTCCGGTCTCAGAGACACGTAACTTTAGCACCTGCACATCCGTAAGACAGGAAACCAAGTGAAGCAGCTAATAATACAAATAATAATAATTCGCTTGCATAACGACTTCCACAAAGCTAACACTGGCGCCCCAATCTTTCATCAAATGGAAAACTACTAAGAACAGGTAACTTGCCTCTTTAATGTGCGGCAAGAGTCACTTTTCTTGAAAGTTATACCTTCTTATTTTTTCCTTGTGCCGATTTTTAACGACCTAACTTTCTCGTGCTGACCCTCAGCCAACATCTAACGTTTATGAGTTGGCTTTCGCATTGCTTCGTAAGACGGACCCGATAAATACAAATCTGCAGGAGGTGTTTAGGAGTGAGAATGAAAAGATGACTTTTGCATTTTTTCTTCTACATAGATTTGCAAAATCAATGTTTGCGGTAAAACCAGTCAACGCATGAATTCTGCATAACGTGAATGACACCAGACGCAAGCTAGCAAACGGCGAATAGCCAGGTTAAGAAAAGTTATAAAAAGTAGATATGCTTTTATGTTGAAGCTTTCACGTGTAGAACCGTAACAACTATGGCTGTCGAAACAGCTTAGTTGCTCACAACTACATAACGCAGCACCATCACTTTGTACGAAAATGATGGACATTTAAACCTGCTCTTGCCTGAGGATCGTCTTTTAAGCGTAATTGTTTGGTCGTAATGGATAAAATTGCATGGTTCTGCACGCAAACGTTTCAACGTAAGACATAACAACATATCGACTTTTTATGACTTTCCTTAACCTGGTTATTCGCCTTTCGCTAGCTTACATTTGGCGTCATTCAGATTATGCAGAATTTTCCGCCGAAAACGCCGATATGATCGGTTCCTTCATTGCAGTTCTACCGCAAACGTAGATTTTACACAACTATGTAGAAGAAAATAGGCATAACACCTTCTTTTATAAATTTAACCTCACTCCTAAATAAGACGTTTCCGTTCTCTCTTCCACTGTTTGCCCAGTTCTACCAAACCGTAAAGTACATACGGTCATGGAAACCCCTGTATATATATATATATATATATATATATATATATATATATATATATATATATATATATACATATAGGTATTATTTTCCTTTAAAGCTTTATTAGATTTTATTTTTCTGCGAGCAGGGCAGCTTTGTTTGTTGCTTGTTTGCCACGTGTCTTGTTATTCCTACAACTGGTGCTACGACTCTTAGTTCCCAAGTAATGCTTCTGCGTGTCTGTGCGTAATGCTAATACAGCCTAGTACAAGACTGGTGCTATCAGAGCTGTGACGACGACGACAACGACTAGGATATACTGCTATCCACAAAATGTTTTGTTTAGTAATGAGTAACTAAACGATGCGCAAAATCTCCTAGCCGCCTTTCTTTCCGCTTCCCGTTCCGAACCGTGAGACCTCTTTCACGCTGCACCAAGGTAGGCATCGATTGGTTACGTCCCACAACATGCAGCGGACTTTCGGTCACAGGGAGGTTTTGTTGTTTTTGCTGTTGTCGCTTAACGACTGTCAACGCTGTTTGCTGCTGCAATGCGGTGTGCATTCTAATTATGATGCAGAATGCACGTATGTGTCTGACTACACGGCATTGCATGTGTGTATATATTTGTGTATACAAAACATCTCCTCTTTACGGCGTTTGCATTTATCTACACTTTCTGTTTGCCGCCTACACGTTGAGCGTGAAAGTGATCTTGTTAGTCAGTATCTCCCTGCCGTCCACAATAATAGAACAAAAAGCGCTCTTATTTACCGAATAAAGGGTGGAAGGGGCCTAGATAGGCGATATTGCTAAAAGCATTATTTGGCTTCTGCGATTGTTCATTGTCACATCGAAGAAGCTGGTTAATAAGATCAGCGCTTGCAAAGTGCGATAGTGCGCGTCGCGCGTTGTGGTTCTTCAGTAAAATCGAGGGCGACGGAAGGTTTACAGCATTCGGCTCGATGTCACATCTTCTACAGAGCTTTTTAGGAATCTTCTCTGAACACCTCCAATTACGCCTATGTGCTTGCACAAGTTTGAGCTCCAGACGGGTGAACAGTCTCAAAGTTTGGATAGCACAATTGCTTTACACAGGCGAATATACACATTTGTGTCCTAGGTGATAAAGCAACGGAACAGCCTGTTCACAAGTATAGATGTTGATTTGACTAGGCCTCTTAAATGTGCAGAACATGCAAAATCCGTTGATATTAACACACCAAGGTCCTGTGCAACATTAGCGATGGGCAATATTGTTCCGTTGAGCTGATACTCCAGATCGACGAAGCCATGTTTCAAAACAGGCATTTCGAAATCGATATCTCCATCTCATTGTCGATGCGATGGAGTGCGGCAGATGCTGAGTGTATATTTTTAGGTCGTCAGCGTACAATAAGTACTTGACACTCGAAAAAATTTAGGATTTTATGTCTAAAACAAATATTGTGTACAGCAGAGAAACGCAGCTCCCCTGTGCGACGCCGGACGGAGCCAGTCGTGGCTCACTAAGAGCTTCCTTAGAGATTATTCGCGGTCATATAGTTGGGTACGTGTTTGACTAAAATCTTTTCAAAATTTGTGCAGGCAATGGAATACAGAGCTACAGGGCGATAATTCTCAATGCGCTCCTTGGGCCCCTTCTTGTGTAAGCAATAACAATATGACCAATTATGGAAGGCCTATTCAAATGTCGAAGGTGCTTTTTAATTCACCAGCGTGAATTTTTCTGCTATTTGTCTGATACGTCCACTTCTGCGCTCGTTATATGCGTACATATATATATATATATATATATATATATATATATATATATATATATATATATATATATGTAGTTACAAGAGACATTTGGAAGGCAATTTATGTTCCAGGGCTGACTTTTGGAAACGCTGTTCTAGTGCATAGCTCGGGTTTATGGAGAAAGTTAGAAGGGATTCAAAGAGAAGTAATTCGATTCTCATTGGGATGCCGCTTTAATTGTAGCAGAGAGTTTCTCGAAGGGGAAGGCGGTATGTCCAAATTCATTCAAAGAGAAGTGCAAAGTAAGCTGAGGTACTGTAGTAGAATTTGGACATTGAATAACGAACGATGGGTTAAAAAGATACAATGGGTAAAAGGGGCAATGGGAATAAAAACAAAATGGGACAGGAGGGTGGAGTTTGCGGCAAGACAAATAGGACTCAGTAGTAAACAATGGGCAGACACTGCTATGTCCAGTGGGCAAATTAAGAGTAGGGTAAAGTCAGCATACACAGAGAAGTGGCGGACAGCACTTATGCAGAAAACTAGTTTAATGGAAGTATACGGGAATATAAAATCGGAAAGGGGTGAAGTAGCATGGTTATATGATAATACAAGAGGCAGCGGGCTGTTAGCGGGTGCGAGACCCGGTATGTTAGACACGAGGGTGCAGCGAAATTGCTACGAGGATTTAGAAACAACGATATGTCGGATATGCGGTATAAGAGAAGAAACGATAGATCATATGGTTAGGGAATGTGAACAATTGGGAGGGACTAGGGATCTAAAATTAGTGGAAGCGCTAGAATTAGGTAAGGCAAAAAAGGCACAGGTAGAGATTACAATGCAGAGACTATCCCGATGGAAGGTGCTCAACACATAAGGGCAAAAACGGGGGACTACAACATAGATAATTAATAGCTGCAGCGTTATGCGCCCCTGATATAAAATGGTGATTTGTGTACACACACTTTTCAAGCGAATAAATCAATCAATCATAACGCAAATTCTACATTCAAACGTCGAGACGTACGTGTTCTTGTTATTCAGACCGCGGGCAGTAAGCTTCGCGAGCAGCTCAGGTGAAACGCCTGTGCATTGTGCAATAAACTGGTTGACAAAATCGCTTTTCAAAAAGAGGCCAAAGGCTGCCCGGGGCCCTGCGTATAGCCTTCCTGGCGCTGTAAAGATTGCTGCTTGGAGCAGAGCAAAAGAAAACCGAAGATGCTTTGCTGGATGAAAGCGGGTTTAAAACCGTCGTTGGCAGTGAGAAAAAGATTTTGGTTGGACGAGAAGAGAGGCAGCTAAAGAAGCTTAATACTGATATTAGAAGTTGTGCCATCAGAGCGTGCAGGGTGGTTACACAGCAGTGGCCATCGAAATCGGGGCACCTGGCCCCTTTCGACGAGGGCTTCCTCGCAAACATTTAAGGCAATCCATTCCTGAGCGCCAGAGGGAAAGACGGGGGCAGTGCTAAGTGTTCGGTATAGTGGTGCGGTTTTTATGAGTCGAAGCGGCTCGCTGAACTGCAGGTTTAACAGCACTTAATAGTACTTTTGTGATTGTTAGATGTCGTTTTCTGGCTTCGTTCAAAACTAGAATACAACCAGACCTGTTTTCACAGAATCGAAGAAGACGGACGAGCATACGGCGTTACCCATGCTCGAGGCCTCTGCACACCTACCCTCGAGAAGAAAAAGAGGCCTCTGAATAAGCCTCATCTTCACGTTTGGTCGCCCACCAACCCCAATGGTATACACGCACACACGGTCGTTTTCGAGCCTGAACATTCATCTACATGCTTTATTTGCCGGGGAGTAGGTCTCCCCGCGGAGACAATTGAGAGCTTGTAGTAGGTGCAGCCATACCTGCTCGCCATTGAGGGTTTGCAGGAAATGCAGCCAGACCTGCGTACTCCAACTCCGCGTCAACGTGGGGGTAGCTTACGACCCCAGGTTTCGCCCCAGGCGTGCCCGAAGATCTATTTTGCCAAGTAGACCAACCGCCTAATTGTTGAAGTGAGCCACCCAGCAGCGGTTATTGAAAAATCCTCTGTTATTTTTGGCACCCTAAGGAATCAGGCCTCGTATGATTCCCTATACCGAGAGATCTAGTTTTACGTCCGTTGTGCGAGGCTCCCGCAAAAGACCAGACGATCAGGCTCATGCGTTCCCGCAAACCCCTGCCCGGCGTCAATTACAAGTTACAGAATAGCCGACAGTGCGTTTCTCTTAAGGACGGAGCGCTGTCAAGAGCAAGATGCGCAGCTTTTGGGGTGTCCTACGAAACCTGACACGCCTTTTTTGTTGCTCTGACAACATCATTTTAGACGCTCATTGACGTCTTACAGCCCCTTCTTTCACACTAGGAAATTAGCAGCATAAGCCGACGTGGTAAGATATCTTGGGTTTCCCCAACAGTCGTTTTAGCTGCATGGTCGCTGACCCTTAGCGATATAGTTTATAATTTGCTCTCATTGAACATCGCTGAAAGAAAATTTCAATCAACAACAGGTGTAGAACCACCGATATATATATGTAAATATATAAATGTATATATATATATATATATGCGTGTGTGGATGCATGTTTGTTTTGAAAGGGAATTAAATTGTTAGTTACTAAATTATACATTATACGAAAAGTATTACAGCAAGTGTTGCCCATACCTCAGCCACCACCGCGGCTCTAGTCGGAACGAGGTCAATCACAAAGGTCAAGCGCGAAACAATAGGTGTGTTCTGTGTGTCATCAATTACGGTCGGCGTGCTAAATTGAATAGAATTGGACTAATTGTAAAGTTAAGAAGATACGGTCGACTCAGTCAGGTTGGGATACTGCGAGAAACAACAGAGGCACAGTAACAGTTGCGGTAGTAGCGATGTGAGTTGATAGTAAATTCAACCACTACAAACGCCAACACCATGACCGTAACCATAACCAGTATTATCGGTGCAGGCCGCCGATACAACAAAAAAAAACATCAATAAGAAACCGATGCGAAAAAACATATTTGAAAGAACACGTGTTACAGATTGCAACCAGCGAATCTGCTGCTTCAGGAATCATCAAACAGCTCTCGACCAGCTTATTTTGAAAGAAGATCTACAAGGGAACGAACTAACAAGCGGATGAATCAGCCCATCAACTATTGTTATTGGCTGTCTAGAACGCGAACGAATTATTCGTTGGTTAAAGGCAAAAAATGGTTGCCGGGCGCCAAGGTCGTCCTGTTGTCCCCGCTTGACGATTGCGGTTGTTGTTGTTGTTGATTCTGTTGTTGTTATCGTCTCTGTTGTTGTTGATTCTGTTATTGTTGTTGTTGATTCTGTTGTTGTTATCGTCTCTGTTGTTGTTGTGTTGATTCTGTTATTGTTGTTGTTGATTCTGTTGTTGTTATCGTCTCTGTTGTTGTTGCTGCTGTTTCCGGTGGTCCTCTGCTGCTATGTGCCGTGCATTCTCTAGTGATGGTGGGGCTTGCCAAGCAGACACGACGACGAGGAGAAAACGAACTGCTAAGTCAAACCGCTGACCAAGTCGAACAGTCAACAGAATTTATAGCAATAGCAGGCGACGACCGCCACCGAGTTCGCTGCTTTACCGGCATTCTCTCTCTACTGCCTGAGAGCTAGACAGCAATGTTCCCTTTCTCTCCTTTTGCGTTTTATTCTCATTCTCCCTTCTCTCTCTCTTTCTGCCTCGCTCTACATTTCGTCTTCGTTTAATTTTGCTGTGTTCACTTCATTTCTTTTTCTTCTTCTTTGTTTCTCTGTTTCCCTCTTTTTCAATTCACATTGTTTTCACTCTTTCTCCCAAACCTAATTGCCCCTCTCTCTCTAACTTTCTTTCCTTTGCTACCTATTTATTTCTTTTTCCTTTCTCTCTCTCTCTCTCTCTTCTTCCCCTCTGTGTTTCTGACCGTGTGCCTATGTCTTTCCAAGAAAGCATTGATGAGCTGTTGCTGTCGCTGCTGCGACTACTCTGGTCTCCTCATACCAGAGGAGGACGCATAGCCGCCACGCACCAACCAACACTACTCGGAAATCGGGCCACCTGTTTGTCGGTCAAACTCGGATGTCTGCCAGCCTTGTTCCCCTTTTTTTTTGTCTCGTTTTTTCTTCTTCTTCTTCTTTTTCTTCATCATCATCTTCTACTACAACAACAACTACTGCTAAAAACCTAACTAACTCTAACTACTACTACTATTATTACTACTACTACTACTACTACTACTACTGCTACGTTTTCTTCTCATCATCATCGGCTTCCTTCCTCAGATGATGCTGGTGATGGTGGGAGCAATGCTTGATCTCGTTCGTGATCGGGCACACATTTTCCGCCCGCCACCAGACTGCCCGCTATTTTTCCCGCCGCCCACTGCACGGCGACGACGACGACGACTCGCCACACGACTTCATCAACCTCGTCAACGATGATGACAACGCAAACAACAACAACAGCAGCAAACACCATACAGCGAATGTGGCCCCCTGTCGTCGTCGTCGTCGTCGTGGTTGCTATTGTTACCGCTGCTACTGCTGCTGCTTCTTAGGGCGACCGCAGTGACGTCGCCGCCCGTCGCCGGTGGCGGCAAATGGTTGAACCGCGCGTACCATCAACACAATGTGGACGGACGGACACGTCGCTGCATAGTGGTGGTGGTGCCGCCGCCACCACCACCACCACCACGGGCGTCGTAATATTGTAGAGGAGGAGAAGGTGATGGAAATTGACAAGATGGACGACGACAACGACGCATGGACAGTCACCGGTTATTGCTCGGTCTGCTAGCACGATGACAGAACAACGACGAATTGTAGTAATACTAGTAGCATTAGTAGTAGTAGTGTCGAGCCCGGTGGCGTGGTGGCTTAGGTCTGCACCTCGCAACCGGAGGAGACACATAGGTGCGCGGGTTCGAACCCCACCGTTGCACATTTGTATTTATGGGGGTCCGTCTATGAAGCAATGTGAAAAACAGTTCCGTGGACGTTAAATCTTGGCTGAGGGTCAGCCCGAAAACTTTAATTAGTAGTAGTAGTAGTAGTAGTAGTGTCGAGCCCGGTGGCGTGGTGCATTCGTCTGCGCCTCGCGACCGGAGGAGACACATAGCAGGTGCGCGGGTTCGAGCACCACCGTTGCACATTTGTATTTATGGGAGTCCTTCTATGAAGCAATGTGAAGAATAGTTCCGTGGACGTAAAATCTTGGCTGATGGTCAGCTCGAAAACGTTAGTAGTGTAGTAGTAGTAGTTGTTGTAGTAATAGCCCAGTGGCGTCAACGGCGGCCGAAAACCAACACTAGAAGGAAGCAATTATAGACGGAGTGCACAGAAGAACCTCCATTTTCAACAAAGTAAAACGAAAGTAGTTCCGATGAAAATGGTTGTAACAAATATTCAATAAAAAAAACCCGGTGGCGTGGTGCATTCGCCTGCGCCTCGCGACTGGAGAAGACACATAGATGCGCGGGTTCGAGCCCCACCGTTGCACATTTATATTTGTATTTAAAGGGGTCCTTCTGTGAAGCAAGGCGAAAAGCAGTCCCGTAGACGTTAAATCTTGGCTGAGGGCCAGCCTGCAAACTCTTCTTTTAGTAGAAATAACAGTAATAATAGATAAACATCGTTGATGGCTTTGCTCTTCCATTTTGCCTGGATACGGTAGTAGCAGCGGGGGCGGCGGCCCGAGTGGGACCCCAACCACCCCCGGTTGGAGCAGCAGCAGCAATCGGGCTAGATTCGGCTGCTGCAGCAACAACAGATGATTGCGTTGTTTTGAACAATCAACAAATTCTGCATGTGACGGTCGCCGCGTACATAGTATATGGTTATCATTACCTGTTAAGCTCAAACGCCGCCTTTCACGAGGAGTGTAAGCTGTGCATCTGCCGTTTCCGCCTGCAGAAGCGTGCCAACAACCATGCAGTGAAATTGACAGTATCATATCTTCTCCCATTTCGACGAATGCCGCATTTTCACCTCTTGAAAAGAAGATGGTCACCATCGCCTTGCTGGTCGACCGTTGGCGCGTCACGTTTGTGGGTGGAGGCACTCTAACTTCAGACTCCGGGACACTGCGAACTCTGGGACCTTCAGACCACTGCGAGCTCTGGGAGTAGATAGTCATACAAATGTCCCTATGTCTCATCACCGGTGACGAGTTTGGGACCTGCTCATCGGGGCGCTATGCACTTTTTAAAGACGTTGTTCTCAAACGAAATTTCATCAAAGCAATTCACAAATAAGATATTGCAAGATAATACAAACAAGTATGTGCGCTTAGAACTAAATGACTATTGAAGAATGCACAGTACATTTTTATTGTGTTGGTACTAAATATAAATAGATGCATTTGTATCTAGTTAGTGTTTGGTGGCGTGCTGTTAAAATAACTTACTAGACTTTTCCACATAGGCGTGATATATATATATATATATATATATATATATATATAAACAACATCTTACTTCAATTCCATGTTCATATATGTAATTGTGTCAGTTGATCTCTTGAACGTTGTTAACGTTCTCTTTCTCGCTTCCTTTTTGTATAACTACGTTGTTGTATCCCTACACCGCTTTCAAATTGGGCGATTGGGAAGTAATGATTTTCCAAATAGATAAATGGATCACACCGACTTGTTTGCCAGATATTACACTTCCATTTTTTTCTGAGAAGCATGTGAAATTATGTTGCGAAGGGGAACTATTGGGTTCGTGCTTATCCTGCATAATCCTGAAATGGCTTATTTTTAAGCTTTCAGGTTCTATAAATACCAATTTTCAATTTGTAATAATCTAATACACGAAAAAGAAGACAAAGCACAGCTTTCTCGTGGCTGCAAAGTTAATAAAGTTTTACAATGAAAATGTCTACCGTTACAAGCATTTAAATTCGCCCGTCACAGTATTGCGCGTGCAGCGTGGCTAATGTAAGGGCAGCATTTCCCGGATAAGGAGATCAGAGTCTGTTCTTTTATATTATGAATAATAATTTTTGTGGTAGGGTCTTCGATTCGTACGTAACATATTTTGCGTCCATCAGTGTTGTAAGTGCTTCATGTGAATTATCATTTCCTGATGAGCTGAACGCCAGAATTGGCTCTTCCTTATTTTCAAATAAAGAATTATCACTGGTGGTCCCACCTAAATGTATTGGCACTTACGACGTCATCCTTGGGATTAGGTGGATTGGCCGAGGAAGACTCACTGGTTAGCCGTTCGAATCTCTTTAGGACCACTAAAAAATTCTCATCTACGCTGATTCCATTGATCAGTCGAAATAATATCCGTTAGGAAGGTTTGCGCGAGATTGCCTGACATATTTAAACCCGTCAAACAAAATGTTTGCAATCGCTTTACAATTTGTGTATAATTACTGGCGGTCGGTATTTTAGGAAGTTTTTGTACCTAATGAAGCAGTGTTACGTTTATTGTAAAGTAACACATTTGGTGAGTGATAGTGAAGTTAAGGTTTGCCGTTCTGTAGATTTTAAATGGCGTATAGAGGTCGGCAGTGTGGTGGCATTGATCGTCATCAAATGCGACATGCTTTGGAAACACGCATTGCGTGGGATAGAGCAAAATACTATCCTTGATGTACTACCGCTGTAGTAAAGCCCCAAGTCGTCAGCATATTGAAGATATTAGACATGTTTGTCAAAAACAAAACTTGTGCATAAAAGCGGCGGAAAGCAACCTCCCTGGGGTATTCCCAGCCAAACAAAATACGACTTACTGATAATTGCCATAACCTTTACTCAAAAGTGTAGACCGGTTAAAACTGCTTTGGTCCGCCATAGTGCACAGGACTGAGTAACTAGACGTTCACTTTTAAACCAGAAGAAAATGTTGAATGCTATCAAATTCATTCCTTTGATGTTAGACGCAGTGAAACGTTTATATATATATATATAGTCAGTCAAACACCAAACGGGTTAACACTATACAAACAAATACAGGAGACGCCGTTAAGGCAGTCGTCGTCTTTGATCGCCGATGCCAATTCCATTAGACCATATTCCCACTTTAAGCTTTGCTATGTGGTGGTACACTGTGGTTTTTCGGAGGAAAATAACATCGTTTCGTCATCATTCGTCGTATGATGCTCGATTTACGACCTGATTCGATCGATTCATTCAAATAACGGACACAAGCGGCATTGCAACACACAGAGACCGACCTTTGTGCATCACTTTTCCGCCTTCGTGATGTAATCGGACGAATGTGATGCATGAACGGACTAATGAAAGACGCACACACCGTGATAGCGTCATCATTATGCGCCGAACGTCAACGTCATGCAGATGTCATGCAGAAAGATGCGTAATGTGATGTCATGATGTCAAACGTATGGTGCTGCTTCAGTGCGCTGGAAGCGCCGCCAGACAGAATCGACCGGTAAACGTATGCGGACGGAAGATACTCAACATTCGCCTCGCCGATTTCTACCTGACTCGTGGTCCGGAGGGATATGACGCGTTGCCGGTATACGGCGATCAAACGTTGCTTTGGATTTATATTAGTGCATCTTCCCACGCTAAAAGCACGTCCACATGCGTTCGCAGTCGTACGTCGCTTAGCTGTACCGAATATTCACGCGAATATTAACAAATACGTACATATTCCTTGACAAGAATGACGATGTTTAAATGTTGCGTTGCCCATTGGCGGTGAGAACGAGTTGATCTCACTGACCAAATGCCCGCTTGCGACATATCAACTTAAAATGCGTTATTACTTTAATCAATTACTCTACGCAGAAATTGCTCTGTCGCAGCAGAGAAGACTTGAAGAATGTATACGCTGTACAGTCCTGATAATCTAAACCAACGGACGGCTCGAGCATTACTTGTTTCAGTATTCTTATTTTGTACTATAGTGTTAACATTTTCTGTTAAATTAAAACAGGAATATCTTTAACGGAACATATAGACGGTATTGACATGCAAAATGTTTAATTCACTCAATTTCTTCAATTAGAATTTTGACCGTGGAACAACATGTTAATAACACCGTATATTGACTTGTACTCGTATTTGTACCGACTAATTTGGGCAGATTCATTTCACCCACTTCCTTCTTATTTTGCATCACAACGAGGCACGTTTGCTAGATCTCACGCGATTCGCTTCTAAACCTCTCAGCAATAAGTTAGTTTAGTATTGCTACAATTTAGTAACGGTTTTATACAAGTTTGCTGTTTCACTATGAAGCATCGAATTGTGTTGTTTGACGACCTTGCTGAATCCGACTACGTGCTCAGCATCTGGCTAGTTTCCACAGTAGATCGTTGTTATCTTTGAGGCCAAGATCTTAACAGGTGCGCAGTGCCTACAAATTGTCTATATAGCGTAATTAGATATTGAAATGGTCATATTGTTATTGCTGCACCAATTAAACATTTTATCAATTGCTTGCTTAAGCGCGCAACTCTCTTTTAGATGGTATATTCCCACCAGTCAATATGGGCAGATTGAACGGCTCCCGTACGAACCGAGCGGACTTCATGAATCTGAATTCGATAAAATTGTATTTAAATCGTTTCCTTAACTGACGAATAAATGACGCTCTGGGGAAGATACTCCTTATCCTTCGTATGTGTGTAGTGTGTCGAGTTTACGCAATTAAATGGCACTTACGTTATACAATGAGAATATTTACATGCACAGAAGTCAAAATATGTTTTATTAGCGCTGCTCTCCATAGAATCGTGAGTCTCTCGAAACTACAGAACTCCTGCAATCGTAGGCTATGTTTAATGTAGCTATTCTCAAAAAACTTCAACGAAATTTTACAGCAGTTATGGAGACTTTGGTGAGTGA